>CAUYLG010020183.1:0-11986 GCA_963573385.1 Cacajao melanocephalus | reverse complement strand
GGAAGAAAAGCCAGATATAGGTGAAGGGGAGGAAAGCAGCAAATCACACTGCCACGTGTGTACCTATGCAACAATCTTGCATGTTCTTCACATGTACCCCAAAACATAAAATACAATAAAAATTAAAAAAAAAAAAAGAATTATACTTCCAAGGATAGTGGCAAATTCAGTAACTTGCACTACTTAGCATTTATTCAGAATAAAATAAAACCATATAACTAGCATAAAGCAAATATGTATTCTGTAATGGGAGACTATCAATAAAATTACATTTTGAAAAAAAAAAAAAAAGAATGTCTCAACTAAGAATTTATGAGGGTTAAACAAATTAATTTTCCCCTTCAGTTTCATGGCCACGAAGGGATTAAGAGAGACACTCAACTCACTCCAGGGCCAATGGATGGAATTCTGAACATTGGCAGAAAAATCAGTGCTCCAGATCTCTATCTGTAGTGCTTGGTAGAAAGGGGAAGGTATTTTTTTCTTTTCTCTTTTTTTTCCAAATTCAAATAACAGGAGAAAATCATTTGTATAAATTTGCTCTTAGATATAGTAACTCTGGTATTTTTATTTTGGCTTATCGTTTCAAGTTACTTTGAAATACATCAATTAGCTATATTTAAAATAAATCTATTTTTTAAAAGAAGCTCTGTTTCCACGCTCCTGTAAATTCATCATAATATTTACAAAAAGCACTTCAGTCTGACTGTAAAAGCCTTTTTTATCCAGTGGAGATGTAAATCTTACCATGTCTTTTAAATGTTGGCTTCCAGGTAATTAGTTAAGCAGCATTCCAGCAAAGATTAGTTTTAAAACAGGGTTAAAGATCTTTAGATCCACCAGAACATTTATTTCCTCAGTGGATACCTTTTGCTCAAAATAGAAATGTTTATAAGAATTAGTTTATATTGTTTGTTTTAAATTATTTGTATGACTTTTGACTTTCTGTGCAATCTATTTGTAATCTTTTCTATTGGGCAGCTTTTGATTTACTGTCTCTTTGGTTTACTTTGTCTCTTTCAATTTCCATCTATGGAACACACAGTATTGTTGGGTCTTTGTGTGAAGATGTTTAACTGAAACCCTGGAGAATGTTTCACATTCTTTAAGCTATCATTGGAAATGGTCTGGATCTTGAAAGGGTTGCAGCCCTTGTACCCTCTTTGAAGACCCTGATTAGAGCTATAAAAGCCTTTTTGGTATTGTTCTCATGTGTGCTTACTTGCCTTGGTTTTGAGTCATTTTTTGCAAGCATACCATTCATTAAAATCCTTGGTTTATCTTTAGAGCATGATAAAAACATTTTGTTTTGTGTCTTCATTTTTTTTTCTCCTAAGCCAAATGGGGCCATATACTCAAGAAGGAAAGAAACGATTTATTAAAACATTTTGGACACAACCATCTAATTCAAAGCAGATAAATATTTTGATTTCCATCTTAGCTAGATATTTATTCCCTAATATAAAAGAACAAGTTGAAGATAGTATAGTTAAATGGATGGGTCAGCCCTGGATATTGTTCAGACTGCAGCATAGTTTTTAGGGAAATTGAAAGCAATTGTTTTTTTCTTGCAAATGGAGTCCTTACATAAACAAAAATACTCCTCTACAAATATTTTAAAGTCCATGTATTTATCTCAAAATGTTTTCAGATACTTTAAATCAGGATATTGGAAATGGTACTGTTCTCTTTTTAAAACCATAAAAATATTAGTGAGAATCCTAGACCTTCAATGAGCAAATATCCCGTCTCCCACTCCAAAACTGTGTTAAGTTTACCCTAAATCTGTCTTCTTACTTATTTTAAGTTTGAACTTAGATTTCTTCATACATAATAAACTGTAACCTAACTGAATAGGTAAACACACTATAACCTCCTCTTCTACCAATCTCATAGTTTCAACTAATCACGTGTCCAAACTGTTCAATGTTCAAATAAGGCAAATGTCAAGCTATAACCAATCCAGCTGTTTCTGTACCTATACTTCCATTTCCTGTATGTCACTTTCCTTTTTCTAGCTATAAATATTTTCCAGACATGTGGTAGCCCCAGAGTCACTCTGAATCTATTCTTGTTCTAGGAGCTGTTCTAGTCATGAATCATTTTGTGCTCAATTAAACTTTAAGATTAATTTGTCTAAAATTTTTCTTTTAAAAGATAACATCAAGAGTGAGATGCAATGTAGAACTCCCAGTGAACCCTAGGAGCATCCAGTGACCAAGCGAGGTTCCTCCTGGGCCAATTGTGTCCATTCCTCTCTCGCAGCAACTGGAGACTGTGAGTACATTCTCTCTCAAATTCTGAAGCTCCACAAATTTGTGTTTGAACTGTGTTTGCTTGAGCAATTTGAGCCTGAGTTTCGCTTAGTCGCCCAGGCTGCAGTGCAATGGCATGATTTCAACTCACTGCAACTTTCGCCTCCCAGGTTTAAGGGATTCTCCTGTCTCAGCCTTGCGAGTAGCTGGGATTACCGGCAACCTCCATCATGCCCGGCTAATATTTGTATTTTTGTAGAGATGGGATTTCACCATATTGGCCAGGCGAGTCTTGAACTCCTGACCTCAGGTGATCCACCCGCCTCAGTCTCCCAAAGTGCTGGGATTACAGGCATGAGCCACCGTGCCTTGCCTGAGCAGTTTTGTTATACAATCTGTGTTTAGAAGTCAAATGGAAATTACTGGGTCCAGGATCAAACTGGATCTGATAATTAACAGGATTAGATACAGCTAGATGCTTCGGATGTCTGACAGTGGTAGACAGAAACTTGCTGTAAGTGACAATGCAATAGGGGTATGAACCCCAGTTTTAGGAAATTTGCAGAAAGTTTTGTGTTTTATCTCTTTTGTTTTGTTTTGATTCTTGTGAGCTTAGACAAAAAAAAAAAAAAAAAAGTTGATGAAAAGAATCTGTGAGCCAAAGCCAGGATTCAAAGTAAATATGGGACTCTCCGTTTCTAAAGAACTGAATATTCCCTCTTCCATCTACATCTACATTTGCACTTATAAGTATTAGGCCCTAAAAGCAGCAAACACTTACAAAAAAGGCAAAATCATACTAACAGTGATTTTAATCACTGTGCAATGTTCTAAATGAACAACAGTCACTTTAAAAATGCCTTTAATAATGAGACCTCTCAAATTAGTTTAACACCAGTGATGCTTATTGATGTGCAGAAGCTACTAAAAAAATTTCAATATTTTTTTTGCCTTTTACAAAAGACTCTTTATAAAAGGCAAATAAAAAACTGAAGCAACTAATTCAGAAGAAATAATGACTCTTAAGCCTTTGGATGAGTTGCTATTCTGCTCTGAAGGTAGAAAGAAAGCTGGATAAGACATTTATAAAAAGTAAGCTCTCAGGTAATGTAGGCCTGCTTTTATTCTCCAGAGCTATTCATGCTGAGTCCAGGCATAGAGAATGCTTTCTTTGCCATATTAGTTAATGAGTTCCACTTTGAAATAAGTAATTGCAGCTAAGAAACTAAAGCTAAGTTAAGACAACTGCCTGTTGAATCAAATCCATCTCCAAAATATACCTTTCAGGCATTAGGCAATTTTGAAACAGTTTTGTAAAAGAAATGTGCACTTATAAAAGAAATATCAACTTATAAAATTATTTGCCTCGTCACCAGGAAGAAAGGGAGGACTGAGTTACTGGAAACTCTTTCCATTATTTTTAATTTACGTGACAAAGCTTACCTTTATTTTGGGTGTTTTTCCTTGCTATCTTGTCTTAACAGAGCCTTTACCTATACTATCCTTCCTTGGTTTGAGCAAATGATGGTACACTAAATAGGCCTGAAATCTCAGCTCTGTGCTTTTGGGATGTAAATTTTTACCTTGCTTTCCCTAAGAATCATTTCATGATAAGAAGGCAAACTTAAAGCTGAGCAGCAACTGGAGATTGTGAGTAAATCAGCTCTCAAATCCTCAAGCTCCACAGATTTGTGTTTGAACTATCTGAGTTTGATTGCTTTTTTATACAATCCGTGTTCAGAAGTCACAACAGAAATCGGACTGGGACTATAACAGCACACACCTGTAGCCCCAGCTACTCAGGAGGCTGAGGCAGTAGAGTCCATTGAGCCTAGAAGTTCACCACTACTGTGTGCAATGATCATGACTATGAATGGCCACTGCACTCTAGCCTGGGTAACATAGCAAGACCTTGTCTCTTTTTTAAAAAAAGTTTGAGGTCGGAGAGGTGGCTAACATCTGTGATCCCAGCACTTTGGGAGGCCAAGGGTAGCCGATCACTTGAGGTCACGAGTTTGAGACCAGCTTGGCCAACATGGCAAAACACTGTCTCTACTAAAAATACAAAAAAAAATTAGTTAGGCCTGGTGGCACACCTGTAGTGCCAGTTACTTGGGAGGCTGAGGCACAAGAATCGCTTGAACCCGGACAGCAGAGGTTGCATTGAGCTGAGATTGCACCACTGCACTCCAGCCTGGGTGACAGAGCGAGATTCTGTCTCAATTGAAAAAAAAAAGAAAGAAAGTGTGAATTTATGTTATAGCTAACAATTGCTTAAGGCAATTAAAACAGGTAATTGAAAGGTTGATAGCCTGAATGGGGAAAAAATATTTGAAAATTGGCAAATAAAAAAGCTTAATGGAAGTTATAAGATCTTCTGTCTATATGTCTATGTGTTATGCATATATGGCATTTCTATGTGATCTAAAACAGTATTTGATAAAGTTACATTAAAGTAACTTTAAGTAAAGTTTTTGATAAAATAGGAATGTATTTATTGGTATTAAATGAAATTCAACCTCTTCCTTGGGTCTGCTTCTCAGACAGGCTTATATTGTCTATGATACACATTTAAAGTTTATAAAACTGCTGCTTCTGTAATGCTTTTTATACTTACTTGATTTGTTTTTGAGCTTATGTATTTGGTTTTGAAACTTTAGATTCTGAGGCCTAGACAGGGGACCATGGTGAGGCCTCAGGACATATGTGTGGCCACAGCACCTGTGCTATCAGCTGCCAAGCCTCAAGAGGCCCCATTCTCCCTGGACCAGCTCGGTCTCTTGCCCATGCTGGGAGGATCAAATACTCCAGTCATCCTTTTCACAATTGTATCTACTATTCTGAGCTTTACACCTGATGTGTATGTAAAATTAGGGCCCAAATATATCCTGTCCTTCATAGCTGTCCTTGGGTAGCAGGTGGGAATTTTGGACCCAAGATGACTGGGGGGGACACTGGGGAGTCTGCTAGTGTCAGAGCTTCAAAATTCTTCTTTGTAATTTAAATTCTGAAAGTCATATAATAATCATAAAATCTCTAAGTCATTTATAAGTAAGTTAAAATATTAAAACAAACATTAGTTTAAGAGTATATACCTCAGTATCTTATTTTTGTATGGTGTAGGAAAAGAAAATATATTTAGATCTATTATTAAACAAAAAAAGGAGAAAGTATCTCTTTCTGAAAAAATATAAAATGGTTTTCAACTACAAATACTTATATTAAAAAGTTCAAAATTAATTACTTCCCAGATATTCTTACTGGGAATTAGAGTTGCTAAGAGTTAAAATTGTATTTAATATATGTAAGTAAAACTACTGGATATAAAAGAAAGAATTCTGTGTACAGAGTGTATTAAAAACTAATATAGCTCTTGGTGAGTAAAATTGCAAAGGCATGAAGATGTGTATTTGTTAAGAAAAAATAATCTTATCTAGTTTAGAAGTCATGTAAAGATTGTTTCAAAAAGAAGGAAAAATTATGCAGATAAAACAGGGTACAAAATGTTGGAGAAATAAAAATAAATAGAAAATATTTTAGAATAGGTTATAACAGGTTGATGAATCTCTTTTGTGGTCAAAAGCTAACAGATTTAATAGATTTGTTTATAAGGTTTTATTAAAATTAGCTTTAATATTGATAACACGCTAATAAAATAAGTAAAATTTAGTTTTTCCATTTGAACAATAATTTCATGTAGTAATAATAAGAGATAGTAAAATATTTTTGTTTACAGTTAGAGTAAACTATAAGAAAAAAAGAAGGGAGAGTAGAGATTCTCTCTTATGTTGTCTTTATTAGAACTTTTATTGTTTGATAAACTGAGTCTCCTCTCAAAGAGTAAAGCTTTTACTTTTAAAATTCTTTCAATTATTACTTTGGCAGAATAAATGGTTATTATTGTTATCATATTTTAAGTAAGTGTTTCAAACCTTTGATGTAGTTGACAGGCTTTCAGAAATCAAATATCAAAATAAAAAATAACTATTTTTGATCACAAGCTAACTTTGGGAGATTACGTAGGGCTCCTGAGGTACCAAAAGAGAGTTAATAAATAGGCATATGTATCTATTAGTACATACATATACTAATGTATATCTATACATATACTGGAAAATATATCCTTCTATATATCTATAATGGAAAATATATCCTTCTAAAAAATTATAAAATGGTTTTAATCTACAAATACTTATATAAAACAGTTCAAAATTACTTTCTACGTTTTTTAAAAATAAGCATACACACACACACACACACACACACACACACACACACACACACGGTGTGTGGGATGCTTTGTTCTCTTGGTAAAAGCAATTCGGTCAACTGAATTTCCTTCTTCTTAAATCCCTGCTAACTATATGTGCTCCATCTGCTTCTCTTCTCATTGACATGTTTTTTCGCAGAGAACAATGTATAACTCAGAAGGGAGAGAATGGGGCAGGGTGTGGAATAAAAAACTACATGTTGGGCAAAAGCACATTATACAGTGGTGAATTCTGAGATTTACGACAGGTGCACTAAAATCTCAGAATTCACCACTATGTAGTTCATCCACGTAACCAAAAATGACTTGTACCCCAAAACTGTTGAATTTTTTAAAATACCAAAAGAAAACCTCATTAGCCTTTGAGAAACCTAATACCTCTTCAAACTGACTCCTCTTGTAATAACCTAACTTGTGTTAGCTTAACTGACTCCATCTTAGCTGTAAGCTCCAGCCTAGCTTCTCCCTCCCTACCACAGCCCTCACAGGTGGATTGCTGAATCAGGCTGTACTCAGAGCTTTGAACCTTTCAGCTTTGGGTCATGCTGTGCTCAGTACCTGTACATCCTGCTTGGCAAGCACACCTGCTATTGTGAATACCTCTCTTGGTGATTGATTGTATGGAAAGTCCCCCCTGCTACCCCCCTTGATAATTGTATGGAAATACTCTTAGTAACCAGCAACTATGGAAACCTCCTGCCTCCTGGTTACCAGCCTCCTCCTTCTAACTTGCTTGTTCTGCTTCTGTAAAATTCCGCTTCAACTAGGCTCCCCCTCCCCTACCTCAATCAAGGTATAAAGGGAAATCAAGCCGCTTCCTCCCGGCCGAGAGATTTTGAGCGTGAGCTGACTCTCCGTTGCGGGCAATAAAAGGACTCCTGAATTCAAACTCAGAGCGTAGCGCTTTTCTTCTAACTCGCTTAAATACTACACTCTAAGACTTGTTCCTCCATTCATTTTTGTCCATTTTTCCTTTTACAACATTTGATAACATATGAAGCACCTGGAAGAGACTCCTAATGATCCTGGGGCCTCTTAAAGAACAAAAAGGCACCACTGATACCCTTTTATTAGATAACTCTATTTTCTTTATGGAATCCCACAGGTTGTGATTAAGGAAGTTCCTTTCAAGTCTTAAGTTCTATTTTCTTTAACATTAATAAATATCCTTGATCTTTTTGACTTTTCCATATCTGCGTTATATGTTGTGTTTACCTGCATGTATATGTCTATACATGTGTTTGTATGCTTTTACATGGTACAAATTAAGTTAAAGATACACTGCTGTTAAAAGAAAGTCATGGGTAGGGGGAAGACACACTATAGTTTATAGTTTAAATAAATAATCCTAAATAATTTTCAGGTTCATGTGACTTGGGTAAATCATTTGGTAAATAAGACTAGTATAATTTTGTTGGTGATAAAGACAGTTATGTTTTCTGAGTTAACAGCAAAAATACATGTATATGACTTTAATAAAAAATTTAACTTCAGGTGATGACTACATTTGTCTAACGTCTTATGCAATTTTTAAAACCTAATTGTAAGTAATAAATTAAATAGATGTAAATGAGATTAAAGATTACATGTAAACTTTTTAATAATAATTATGTTTTACAGTCTACTTACTTAAATAGGTTTTTCAAATATTTTTGGTTAACTACATCTTAGAGTTTTTCTAAGCTGAATTAAACGATAGGTATTCATTGAATGTCTAGTTGTCTAGACATTCCAAATAAGAAATAGTGCTAAAACATTAAGTACTAAATATGAGTTTAAGGTTATATGTGTTTGTGTATGCTAATTGCAGCCCTATTTACAATAGCAAAGACATGGAATCAAGTAAATGCCTATTAACAGTAGACTGGATAAAGAAAAGCTGAGAAATATACACCATGAAATACTGTGCAGCCATTAAAAGAAATAAGATGATGTCCTTTACAGTGTCATGGATGGAGCCGGAAGCCATTATCCTCAGCAAACAGAAAACAAAACACTGCATATTTTCACTTCTATGTGGGAGCTTAATGATGATAACACATGGATACATGGAAAACAACACACAATGGGGGGTGGGAGGGTGTAGGAAAAAGGAGAGCATCAGGAAGAATAGCTAATAAATTCTGGGCTTAATACCTAGGTGACTGGTGGATCTGTGAAGCAAACCACAATGGCACTAGTTTACCTATGTAACAAATGCGCACATCCTGCACATGTACCCAGAAATTAAAATAAAAGTTGAAGGAAAGAAAGTTTGTATGCATTTAGTTTCTTATTTCAGAAAACAGAAAACCAAAGATATTTGAGTTTGTTAGCAGATGTGACCTGTTCCACATTTAAAATTCTTCTATAAATTGGCTATATTTTTATAAATTATGAGATATGTATTCATGAAATGGTGCATAAAAAAATTGCTTACTTCTTAGGTTTTTCACTGAAAATTAGGGCTACTAAGATTTAAAATTATCATCAACATATATAATTAAAACTACTAACTGATACTCGAGGGGTTCTCTAGAGGGACAGAACTAATAGGATATATGTATGTGTGAAAGGGCATTTATTAAGATTTGACACACAACATCACAAGGTAAAGTCCCATGATAGCTCATCCGTAAGTTGAGGAGCAAGGAAGCCAGTGGTGGATCAGTCCAAGTCCCAAAATTTCAAAAGCAGGGAAACTGATAGTGCAGCCTTCAATCAGTGGCAAAAGGCCCGAGAGCCCCTGACAAACCACTGGTATAAGTCTAAGAGTCAAAAACTGAAGAACTTGGAGTCTGAAGTTCTAGGGCAGGAAGCATCCAGCTCAGGAGAAAGATGAAGGCCAGAAGACTCAGCAAGCCTGTTTTTCCATCTTCTGCCTGCTTTATTCTAGCCACGCTGAAAGCTGATTAGATAGTGCCCACCCAGATTGAGGGTGGGTCTGCCTCTCCCAGTCCACTGACTGAAACGTTAATCTCCTTTGGCAACACCTTCACAGACACACCCAGGAAAGATACTTTGATTCCTTCAATCCAATCAAGTTGATACTCAATATTAACTATCACACTATGTGTAACAAAAATGATTCTTTATGCATAATATATAAGGAAAATACGATTATAAGATATTAGGATGTGGCTTTTGTCGAAAGAGAAGTAGTTTTGTCGACTTTGGATGTTACTTAAAACTTGTTTCATAATAAAATAATTTTAAAACGTTACATGTAAAATTGAATGTATAAAAACTTTAAAGTGGTTATAAAAAGTAAATCTTATTAAAAATAAATCTTATTAAAAATTTATGCATGATTAAACTGATTGATATTAAATTTACTATAAGAGTTTTTAAAAATGAGCCTGAACATCACCGGCACAACTAAAATTTAAACAAGATTTTGTGTAATATTGATGAGATAGTAAAAGATTTTTCTCTACTTCTTGAGTAAACAGCAAAAAATTTAAAAAGAGGGGAAAGAGAAACAAGTTCTATGTGCCTCATGCTATCTTTTTTAGGTCTTTTGATTTTTTTTTGGAAAACTGAGTCTCCTATCAAAGAGCGCAGGGTATGCTTTTTGAAAGTTTTTCATTATTATCTTGGCTAAATGAATTGTTTTGTAGTTACCTGTAATCTTATTATAATTGAATTTTAAAATCTTTGACTTATTTGGCAGACTTCCCAAAGTCAAATTGTAAATTCTACAATTAAGTCATTTTGACCTCAAACTAACTTTGGGATGCTTCAGAGGGCCCCTTATAATGTCTAAAAAAAAAAAAGAGAGACAATAAGTAAACTTATTAGATACAATAAACTATATGGGAAGCATTGTCAAATAAGAAATGATGTTTAGCCTTCTTTGAGTTATACTTGTATAGATATGTTATTATGTGTTTCTGAAATGTCATGATACATGTCATCAGTCACATTTTGAGCTACTATTTTAGATTGTTTTGGTCCACAGAAAACCTAATTTCCTTATCGTGTTTTTAACCATAGTAATTTTAGTCTTGTTTTCTACACATAATTGCTTTATTCTGATGCTTTTTTTCTTTAAACTCTGGAAATCCTTTAATTTAATTTCTTTTTTTTTTTTTTTTTTTTTTAAGTGATACGATTTTGCTCTGTTGCCAAGGCTGGAGTGCAGTGTGCTAATCATACCTTACTGTAGCCTCAGCCTCTTAGATTCAAGGGTCCTCCTGCCTCACCCTTATGAGCAGCTAGGACTATAGGTGTGTGCCACCACACGTCGCTATTTTACTTTTATTTTTATTTTAATATATTTTATTACATTTTAGGTTTTGGGGTACATGTGAAGAACATGCAGGATTGTTGCATAGGTACATACATAGCAATGTGGTTTGCTGCCTTCCTCCCCATCACCTATATCTGGCATTTCTCCCCATATTATGCCTCCCCAACTCCCCACCCCTGCTGTTCCTCTGCTAGTTCCCCCACACAGACCTCAGTGTATGATGCTCCCCTCCCTGTGTTGATATGTTCTCATTGTTCAACACCCACCTATGAGTGAGAACACATGGTGTTTGATTTTCTGTTCTTGTGTCAGTTTGCTTAGAATTACGGTTTCCAGGTTCATCCATGTCCCTACAAAGGACATGAACTCATTGATTTTTATGGCTGCATAGTATTCCATGGTGTATATGTGCCACATTTTCTTTGTCCAGTCTATCATCGATGAGCATTTGGGTTGGCTCCAAGTCTTTGCTATTGTAAACAGTGCTGCAGTGAACATATGTGTGCATGTGACCTTATAATAGAATTATTTATAATCCTTTGGATATATACCCAGTAATGGGATTGCTGGGTCAAATGGAATTTCTATTTCCAGGTCCTTGAGGAAAGGCCACACTGTCTTCCACAATGGTTGAACTAATTTACACTCCCACCAACAGTGTAAAAGTGTTCCTACTTCTCCACATCCTCTCCAGCATCTGTTTTCTCCAGATTTTTTAATGATCGCCATTCTAACTGGCATGAGATGATATCTCAATGTAGTTTTGATTTGCATTTCTCTAATGACCAGTGATGATGAGCATTTTTTCATATGTTTGTTGGCCTCATATATGTCTTCTTTTGTAAAGTGCACGTTCATATCCTTCACCCACTTTTGAATGGGCTTGTTTGTTTTTTTTCTTGTAAATCTGTTTTAGTTCTTTGTAGATTCTGGATTATCAGCCCTTTGTCAGGTGGGTAGACTGCAAAAATTTTTTCCCATTCTGTTGGTTGCCGATTCACTCTAATGATTGTTTCTTTTGCTGTGCAGAAGCTCTGGAGTTTAATTAGGTCCCATTTGTCTATTTGGGCTTTTGTTGCCAATGCTTTTGGTGTTTTAGTCATGAAGTCCTTGCCTATGCCTATGTCCTGAATGGTGTTGCCTAGGTTTTCTTCTAGGGTTTTTATGGTGTTAGGTCTTATGTTTAAGTCTTTAATCCATCTGGAGTTAATTTTAGTGTAAGGTGTCAGG
>CAUYLG010020181.1:0-55411 GCA_963573385.1 Cacajao melanocephalus | reverse complement strand
AAACATAAGACCTAACACCATAAAAATCCTAGAAGAAAACCTACCATTCAGGACATAGGCATGGGCAAGGACTTCATGACTAAAACACCAAAAGCAATGGCAACAAAAGCCAAAATAGACAAATGGAATCTAATTAAACTTCAGAGCTTCTGCACAGCAAAAGAAACAATCATTAGAGTGAACCAGCAACCAATAGACTTGGAAAAATCTTTACGAGCTACCCATCTGACAAAGGGCTAATATCCAGAATCTACAAAGAACTAAAATGAATTTACAAGAAAAAAACATACAACACCACCAAAAAGTGGGCAAAGGATATAAACAGACACTTTTCAAAAGAAGACATTTATGTAGCCAAAACACATATGAAAAAATGCTCATCATCACTGGTCATTAGAGAAATGCAAATCAAAACCACATTGAGATACCACCTCATGCCAGTTAGAATGGTGATCATTAAAAAATCTGGAGAAAACAGATGCTGGAGAGGATGTGGAGAAATAGGAACGCTTTTACATTGTGGGTGGGAGAATAAATTAATTCAATCATTGTGGAAGACAGTGTGGCAATTCCTCAAGGATCTAGAAATAGAAATGCCATTTGACCCAGCAATCCCATTACTGGGTATATACCCAAAGAATTATAAATCATTCTATTATAAAGGCACATGCACATTTATGTTTATTGCAGCACTGTTCACAATAGCAAAGACTTGGAACCAACCCAAATGCCCATCAATGATAGACTGGATAAAGAAAATGTGGCACATATGCACCATGGAATACTATGCAGCCATAAAAAAGGATGTCCTTTGCAGGGACATGGATAAATCTAGAAACCATCGTTCTCAGCAAACTGACACAAGAACAGAAAACCAAACACCGCATGTTCTCACTCATAAGTGGATGTTGAACAATGAGAACACATGGACAGAGGGAGGGGAACATCACACACTGGGGTCTGTTGGGGGTGGGGGGCTAGGGGAGGGATAGAAGAGGGTGGGGAGGTTTGGGAGGGATAACATTAGGAGAAATACCTAATGTAGGTGACAGGGGGATGGAGGCAGCAAACCACCATGGCATGTGTATACCTAGGAACAATCCTGCAAGATCTGCACATGTACCCCAGAACTTAAAGTATAATAAAAAAACAGAAAGCACTCATCGTTTTATTCATTTTGATGGTCTCAATCAAAGCTCATAATAAATGCTCAATAGAATTATGTGTATCCTAGTGAACGAATAAATAACATTAGCAAGTAAGCAAATTTTCAAATGATGTTGTCAACTTTCTACAGAATAATGATAATTGATAAAGCAAAATGAAATGAATCAGTGAATTAAAATTAGCTACCATAATAACAGTCTAAAAAGCAAATAAAATATTTCAAAAATTGATCTTTTCAGGGAAATAATATTTTGAGATACAATCATCAAATCTATATGGTTTACATTTGTACAGGCTAATTTTTTTTTTCAAGACAGAGTCTTGCTCTGTCACCCATGCTGGAGTGCAGTAGTGGGTTTTCGGCTCACTGCAACCTCAGCCTTTCTGGTTGAAGTGATTCTTCTGCCTCAGCCTCCCAAGTAGCTGGAACTACAGGCACAGGCCAGCATACCCAACTAATTTGTGAATTTTTAACATAGACAGCATTTTACTATGTTGGCCAGGCTGGTCTTGAACTCTTGACCTTAGGTGATCCCTTTGTCTTGGCCCCCCAAAGTGCTCGAATTACAGGCATGAGACCCTGGGCCTGGCCTGCACAGGCTATTTTTTAAAGCAGACTATAATAATATATTTTAACTTAGTTTGAGAATTTTAATTTATCAGTAAAATCTTCAGAAGTCATCCCCCTATAATCCATTTCAACCAAAGAATTTAACTGGGTTGCACCTACTAATGGCTCTTGATCTTATGCTTTTAGAAACAGCTTATAGGAAAGGAGAGGGGGAACATTTTCAATGGATTTGATACATTTAATACTACACTTCCTTTCCTAGTCTTATTAAGCTTCATCATAAGCAGGTATCAAAAGGGGCTGTAAATCTCTGCTAAAGTGCTAACTCCACATATAAATACAGTTATTTTTTAAACTCAGGAGAAAAATCTAAGATAAAATAGAAAAATTCTTAAAAAGCAAATTGTGTACTGTATGTATGACACTGTAAGGTTTAGATGCATGTAAAGGAAGTGCCTTCTGCTTTGTTATTTCGGAATGTCATTCCACTCTAGAAGACAGGCAAGTTATGCTAATGTACACTTGGTACAAATGTTACCCTCGTATTTTTAAAATTGAATCAATAGCCAATAACATATGACATGTAATTGTAAAGGGTAAGCATTGGAATTTTAAAGATATGAGTGACCTTAAATAAAACAAAGAATTTTACTAGTGTTTTAAGTTCCCAAAGCTTTTTTACATATCATGGAGAACAAATTCATAATTCAGCCAAAGTGTTAATAATAGTACAAAAATAAGTACACTATCAAAATCTAGTGTGAAATTCTGTTGTTTGATTGGTGCATATTTTTAATCAGTCCAAAATTTCTGATTTGGGGATTTAATACCAGTGATTGCCGTTAATTTCTTCAGATTTGTACTCATTATGAAAATCATATTTCTAGATTAGTTTTTCTTCCCTTCATAAAATCTTATCCCGAGACAGCTAAAATCCTTCCGAGAGCCTGAAGAGTCAAACCTGGGCTCATAATGCAGAGATAAAACACTCTTTATAGTAGCATTCATTAAAGTACTAGACAGAGCACAAAAAGCAGCAACAGGGAGCTTTCCCCTAAAAGCTTTTAATACAACTCTTTCCAAGACCCATTAAATCGGCCCAGCACTAAAGCCTCTGGCCACCCCCATCTATTGATTCCCCACCACTGTGGAGCCCCCTACTCTGTCCAACTGAAGTCAGAGGTAATTTATCTCTAATGAATACATTGTCCACGAAAAGTCACTCGTACAAAGCTGCAAGTCAGAATCCCAACTCCAAGTGAGGCAATTGTGTGTTTTCTTTATGTTTCTGAAAACCGCTTGCAAATATACACATTCTGCAAAACTCTTTGTCTTTTCATTTGGCTTATTCAAACAGACCTTACTAACAGGTAACATTTATTGAACATATATTATGTGGCTGTGCTAGGATTTGTGTTTTGAGCATTGTTTCTATTTAATCCTTATAAGAGCGTGATGGACAATTTATCTCTGTTTTGGTATGAAGGAAATGAGGCTCAGAGAGTTGAAGTAACTTTCAAGAATCTAAAAGTCAATAGGTGGCAGAACCACTGTTAGGAAAAAACCTTATAGTGAATCGTTCTGTTCACTCAACTGATATTTTATTTTGGATACCATGTACTAGGACCTGCGATAAACTAAATAGACATGCTCCCTGTGTTCACGGTGCTTCCAGCTCTGTGGGAGCAAAAACTTTAAACAAGTAAGTGGGAAATGCACAGCAAATTGTAGTAATTATTATGAAGAACAAAGTATGTGAAAGCGTTGTTCTTATTGCAGCATAATAACTCCACTAATCCCTTTGTTTCACATTTATTTGGCATGTTTAGATTATACTTTCAATGAGATACACCCACAAAAACATGTTTGCTTTTTTCTTTCTAATCAACAGAATGACTCACAGTATTATCAATTCGAAAGAGCAGAAGTTCTTTTGAATTGATTATCCTTTATCCATAGGATGACCATTTATTCAGAACCAAACAATGTCAATTACGATTCTAATCTCACTGTCCTTTCTACTTTGGCTGTTTATTTTCTCAAAAGAGTTACAGTTTAGACAACAAATTTGTATGATCACTCCACTTACATAATATTTGGAGCTGTTTGAAATGTGTTTTGGAGAAAATAGTAGTAAGCTGAGACAAATGACTGTGTCCTACATTCTGCTGGGATCTTCACCTATGTGGTTTTACTTAATCTTCTTCAAACACCTCACTGAGGTCACAATTGCTATACCCACTTGAAGACAAGCGTCTCAAAGATATCATATACAATGCATATGTTTACATATCCTAAATATCTCTTAAATATCTTCTCTCTCCACTTCATTTATTCGTTCTGCAAATATTGATTTAACCATTTCTTGGTGCCAGACTTTGTGCTAGGTGCTAGGATATAAATGAGAACAACATAGAGTAGTTCGTTCCTACCTTCATGGAGTTTGCTATTTAGTAGAGAAAGCAGGCAAAAACGAGCAAACAAAAATAAAATGCAATAAATGTAAGTTGTTCTAAGTGCTATGGAACTTAATTAAAACTTAAGTAGCTTTCTCATGGTTCATCTTGTTCTGATACTCCAAAATGCCCTTTGTGACACTGTTACAGAAAGTTCTGAATACAAATTTGATAATGTTTCATTATTATTTAAACTTATTTCAGGACTCCTTAAAATCATCAGTGTAAATCCAAATGATGCAAGCCACTTTATAATTTGTTCTCTGCCTACAGGCACAAAAACAAATTGAACATGAATAAACAGGTGAGAATGCAAGCCTAAAGTCTTTCCATATTATAGAAGTTCCACCCTTTCTTAAGGAAACGTGTACCTTAGTGAAGTGTGACCATTGATTATCAGTAAATTAATATGTATCTTCATTTTTAGATAAAAATATAAGTAGAAATCTTACTTCTAATGGATATACATACGCACAACTGGATTTGGAGACCCTAGTGTGTTTGCTTATACCGTTAGACTCCAGAGTTTTTTAAGAACTAAAGCTACAGGATTCATTGTTGTGTATTCGGTTCTAGAGTGCTCAGCATGAGTTCTGGATAAAACCCAGGAGGTCATCGTTGTTTGCAGACTGACTGACTAAATTAATGAAGAATTCAGTCAATCCATTGAGCAAATGCAGAGTGCCCACGACTTGTAGCATGTTGGCAGTGGTAGGACCAACACACTCTTGGAGGATACGATACAAGTACCTGCCTTTCTCTGACATTTCTAAGCATTCAACAAAATCCCACTATTACTAGGGCTGTAGGGAGGTGGGTCTTCAAAACACATTTCTCGTAAGTAATTTTCATTTGGTTAATTATTTTTGAATAACTCTTCCACAAAAGATGAAATTTTCCACAATACTCTTTCAAAACAGAGTCCCCGTGTTCCTGAACCAAACTGAGTATCGGGCTGTTATTTCTTGGGGCCCAATAGCGAGATGCAGACAAGCTGGGGAGGAAAAGTATTCCTGTAACCCGGTTACAGGGAGAAGGCCTGGAAATGATCACCAGACCAACTCAAAACACAAAGTTTTCCAGAGCTTATATATCTTCTAAACTATAAGTCCATGTGTAAGTGTGCATTTATCTAAAGACATAAGTGATTAACTTATTTTAACCTATAAGGTCTGAGTCATGAAGACTTTCCACTGGCACCTCAATAAATTTACTTAATCTAAATGGGGCCAGGGGTCAGGGGTGATTACCCCTATTTTGTCTCCTGCTGAATCACAAAGGTTTGGAGATTCCTTTAGACTCCCAATGAATTTGTTTGCGGAGGCCTGGGGAATTTCTTCAGACCCTCAGTAAAGCTTGTTTAATCCTAAACAGATCCTGTTAAGAATTCCTTCGTTATTGTGTCATGCTTTAAGGCCTAGGCAAAACTCTTGGTGAGCTTTTGTTACACTCCAGCCTTTGCATAAGGGCCCTGGAATTTTTAGCTTTTAATATCTAACTTAACCGCTCAGTCAGTACTGAAACAGTTGTTATGGAGGCCTGCGCTAGCGAGGCCTGGCCTGCCACATCAGGAAAGTGGGTTTCAAAGTTAGGGTAAGGGATGATTCATGCTTACCAGCTCTAACTATACATGATTTCACCATATTACAAGTACTATAAATACTCATGAGACTGTAGGCTAATTGACTAATAGCTGAATGTCCCTAAACATGGTACAGGTGCCTATGCATGATGATCTCCTTACGGAGTTCACTAACATAAGCAAAGAAAAAGTACTCAAAGCTATTTGCAAGTCAAAAGAAAAAAAACAGCAGTCACTTTTTAATAGATATTAAAATGAACAAGGGGAGAAATGCTAAAAGTAAGACAAAGATATACATATAAACATATTTATGCAACAAAAAGATTACCAGATGCCTGCTGAAATTGACTAGCACTACCTCAGAACTTCTGTTGGCTTCTCACACTATAATATGCTTAGGGTTATATATCTGTGATCCATATTTTTCTCTCAGGGGACTAGGATTCAGTTATATTCCCTCTTGATTAGGCACCTTGGTTCTGGAAGACTCTGTAGACTTTTTGTAACATCTGTCATAACCCCTACCCATCTTCTTCCTGAAACTTCTCATCCCAGATCTTCTGTAGCTGAATTACCTGGTACCTTGGTATAACCACAAGCCCTCAACCATATCCCATCTACATATTCCTATAGAAGCATCTGAGCCTTCTTTATTTCATATAAAAACTAAGAAATAAATCTGGCTTACTCTCTATCTTATCTTGCTGTCTGTAAAGTTTACTTTGATTTAATTATCCTTTAGGTTGGTCCAGGAAAATCTTTGAAGCCAACAAAGTCTCAGAATGGGCAGCATATGACCTAGCTGTCTCATTTCCATTCAGCTTCCCTGGCGCGTACCATCACACCATCCAGTTGAAACACTCAGGTGGCCTGCAGAGCTCCTCCTCCACGTGTCCATGTTCTCAACAGCATGTGAATGGATTTAATCGGCAGAAGCGAATTCGTGTCTAGAACTTTAGCTGCAATAAAGTCTGGGAATCATATAATTTAAGCTTTTAGCTTCTACAATACGGAAGACATGCCTGGAGAGTGAAACCACCATAACCATTTTAAGTAAGCCCACATTCACTCTCACTCTTATAATCTTATGTAGATTTATGCCTGGCTAAGAAGTCTGCTTACTCTGGGGTATTTTCTGGGCATCCTTACGGAAATATAAGTCTCGTATCACCTATATCTTCATAAATAAATTTTCATTTTTTTAGGAATAGAGTACATTAACAAATGTTTTTATTTTCCTAGGATAGTGTGCCAAAATGCTAGCAAGTTTTCTCTATTAAGGTATCTGCAAGTTTGTGCTCAGGAAAAATGAATAGCATAGGCAAGTTCCAGGTCTTCTGTTGGTTCCCTCTATGCTCCTTTATTTAGGAAGCAGCTTATTCCTTTATTTAAATGCCTAATAAGAAAGCCTCAACTTGAAATTTTGCTCAGCTAGGCATAATGTAATGACGCCCAATGGGGATTTAGAACTTTCTGTCATCTCAACTCCCCAGAAACTAAAATAGATGGAATGACCCTGTGTTAGACCGTTTTTGTATTGCCATAAAAGAATACCCAAAGCTGGATTATTTATAAAGAAAAGAGACTTAATTGGCTTACAGTTCTACAGGCTGCACAAGAAGCATTGTGCCAGTATCTGCTTGGCTTCTGGTAAAGCCTCAGAGAGCTTTCAATTACAGCAGAAGGTAAAGAAGGAAGCCAGCCATCTTACATGGCAGGAGAGAGGGAGAGAGAGAGAGTGGGATGTGCCACACATTTGTAAAAAACCAGATCTCACATGAACTTATTCATCACCAAGGGGATGATGATAGCCATTCAGGATCTGCCCCCATGATCCAAACACCTCCCACCAGGCCCTACCTCCAACACTGGGGATTACATTTCAATATGAGATTTGAGAAGACAAATATTCAAACTGTATCAGGCTCAATATATATATATATTTTTTTTCCAAAAGCTAACTATGAGAAGCATCTCCACCTTGTCTTTGGCAAACAATCCAAGCCTGTAAGCAGGGATAGCTTGAATCCAAACTTCTTCATGACCAGATAAAAGGTGTTAGTAATTTTGTTAGAAGATAACATAAGGCAGAGATTAAGAGGACAAGCTCTGGAGCTAGACTGCCTGAGTTTGAATTTTGGCTGCTCAATTTTTTAGGTATCTAATCCGGGGTTAATATCTTAATCTATCTGTACTGCATTTTCCTCATCTGTATAATGAATCAAATGATAACACCTACTACGTAAACTTTCATGAGGATTAAATTAGTATATGTGAAGTTCTTTAAATGGTGTCTAGATCTATATAACACTTAATAAACTAATAAAATTGTTTCTACTACTCTTTTTCGTCAACTTTCTTCCTAAGTTCAGAGGTATGTGTGCAGGATGTGCAGGTTTGTTACATAGGTAAAACATGAGCCATGGTGGTTTGCTGCACAGATCATCCCACCACCTAGGCATTAAGCTCAGCATCCATGACCTATTCTTCCTGATGCTCTCCCTTCCCCTAATTCCAAAACCAATGAGCCCCAGTGGGTGTTATTCCCATGTATGTGTCCATGTGTTCTCATCATTCAGCTCTCACTTGTAAGTGAGAATATGCAATGTTTGGTTTTCTGTTCCTGCATTAGTTTGCTGAGGATAACAGCTTCCAGCTCCATCCATGTCCCTGCATAGGACATTATCTTGTTCCTTTTTATGGCTGCAGAGTATTCTCTGGTGTATGTGTACCACATTTTCTTTATCCAGTTGATTATTGATGGGCATTCAGGTTGAGTCCCTGTCTTTGCTACTGTAAGTAGTGCTGCAATGAGTATACATGTGCATGTATCTTTGTAATAGGATTATTTATATTCCTTTGGGTATATACCCAGTAATGGGATTGCTGGGTCAAATGGTATTTATGCCTCTAAGTCTTAGGAATTGCCACACTGTCTTCCACAATGGTTGAACTAATTTACATTCCCACCAACCAGGTAAAAGCATTCCTTTTTCTCCACAACATTGCGAGCATCTGCTGCTATTTTTGGACTTTTTAATAACCACCGTTCTCACTGTTGTGTGAGGGTATCTCATTGTGGTTTTGATTTGCATTTTTCTAATGATCAGTGATGTTGAACTTTTTTTCATGTTTGCTACTCCATGTATGTCTTCTTTTGAGAAGTGTCTGTTCATATCCTTTTCCCACATTTTAATGGCGTTATTTGTGTTTTTCTTATAAATTTGATAAAGTTCCTTGTCCACTCTGGATATTAGACCTTTGTCAGATGGCTAGATTGCAAAAGTTTTCTCCAGTTCTGTAGTTTGTTCACTCTGATGATAGTTTCTTTTGCTGTGCAAAAGCTCTTTATTTTAATTAGATTCCATTTGTCAATTTTTGCTTTCATTGCAATTGCTTTTGCATTTTATGTCCTGAAATCTTTGCCTGTGCCTGTATCATGAATGGTATTGACTGGATTTTCTTCTAGGGTTTTTATAGTTTTTGCTTTTAAATTTGTATTAGTCTGTTTTCATATTGCTGTAAAGAATTGCCGAGATTGGGTATTTATTAATAGAAAGGAAAGAGGTTTAATTGACTCACAGTTCAGCATGGCTGGGAAGGCCTCAGCAAACTTAAAATCATGGCAGAAGGTGAAGGGGAAGCAAGGCAGTTTCTTCACAAGGTGACAGTAAGAAGAGATGCTGAGCAAAGGGAAAAGAGCCTCTTATAAAACTATCAGATCTCATGAGAACTCACTAACATGAGAACAGCATGGGGAAAACCACTCCCATGATTCAATTACCTCCACCCTGTCCTGCCCTTGACACATGGGGATTTTGGGGATTGCAATTCAAGGTGAGATTTGGATGGGGACAAAGAGCCAAACTACATTAACATTTAAGTCTTCAATCCCTCTTGAGTTAATTTTTGTATAAGGGGTAAGGAAGGGATCCAGTTTCTATTTTCTGCATATGGTTAGCCAATTCTCCCAGCACCATTTATTAAGTAGGGAGTCCTTTTCCCATTGCTTGTTTTTGTCAGGTGTGTCAAAGATTAGATAGTTGTGGGTGTGCAGTCTTATTTCTCAGTTCTCTTTTCTGTTCCATTGGTCTATGTGTCTGTTTTTGTACCAGGACCATGCTATTTTAACCTTGTAATATAATTTGAAGTTGGGTAGTGTGATGCCTCCAGGTATGTTCTTTTGGCTTAGGATTGCCTTGGCTACTCAGGCTCATTTTTGATTCCATATGGCTCTTAAACTGGTAGAAGACAAGGATGCTCTCTTTCACCACTCCTATTTAACATAATTTTGGAAGTTCTGACCAGAGCAATCAGGCAAGAGGAAGAAATAAATGGTATCCAAATAAAAAGAGAGGATGTCAAATTACCTTTGTTTGCAAACGACTTGATCCTATATCTAGAAAACCCCATTTTCTCAGCTCAAAAGCTTCTTAAGCTGATAAGCAACTTCAGCAAAGCCTCAGGATACAAAATCAATGTGCAAAAATCACTAGCATTCCTATACACCAAGAACAGGTAAGCAGAGAGACGAATCATGAATGAACTCCCATTCAAAATTGCTGCAAAAAAAAAAAATAGGATACCTAGGAATACAGCTAACAAGTGAAGTAAAGGACCTTTTCAAAGATAGCTACAACCCACTCCTTAAAGAAATCATAGAGCACACAAACAAATGGAAAAACGTTCCATGCTCATGGATAGGAAGATCAATATTGTGAAAATGGCCGTAATTTCCAAAGTAATTTACAGATTCCATGCTAGTCCCATTAAACTACCATTGACATTCTTCATAGAATTAGAGAAAACTATCCTTCTACTACTTTTATTAATAGGACATCCTGAAGTATCTCCTAGTGTTCTAAACTTTGCATAGTGTTGTAAAGGTTCAGGGGCAGTGTAATATGACTCAGAAAAAGGAAGTACCTTCGCTGGGGATAGACCACACATCACTGCTACTTGCCAATTTTTCTCTCTAATTCACATTTATTGAGCAAGATGTATCAAGCCCCATGCCACGAGCTTTCCCATGTCTTATCTCCTTTACCCTTTACAATAATCCTCCAAATGCTAATTATTTTTATTTTAGAGACGACACAACTGACACACAGAAAGATTGTTTACATTTTCCTATGAAGAAAATCTAATAAGGAGACTTGTTGGATTCCAACCTAAATTGTCAGAGTTCAAGTCCAATGCCTTTTCCATCGCTCTGTGTTGCCTCTTTAAATAACAGTATATCTGTAGTTATTTAAGCAGTTGTGCATGCATTATTTTATTTAACTCTCAGAATAATTCTATGATATTGAGCATCAGGATGACTCGACTGCAGGTAACAGAAAACATAGATGGCAGTTATTTAATCAGAAAGGGGTTTATTCCTTGAACGTAATAATACATCTGGGTTTAGTTAATGACAGCATGGTGGCTGGCCTTTCATGGAGGGTTCAGTGACACCGTCAAGAATTCAGGCTTCTTCCATCATTCCCCTCCATCATTTGATACATATTGACTTTTCATTCTTCAGTTTGTCATCTTGTGTTTGAAAATTATTTTTCACAGCTATAGGCAAAACAAAGCCAGAAGCATGTAGTTGGGACAAGTTGCTGGCAAAGAAGTGAAAAAAACGGAATTTACTTATTTATAGGGGAGAAAAATAATCTTTCCCAAAAACCTTTCCCAAAAATCTTATCAAGGGATAGGTGAGTCACATGGCCACACCTAGCAACTAAAGAGACTGGGAAGGTAACAAGTTGGCCTTTTACACTCCCTCTGGTGGGAGACAGGACAAGAACAAAGAAGGTCAGGAATAGCTCTTAGAGGCAAAACAATGAATGGTCTCTTTCGCTCCTAGGTATTACATAAAAGTTTTTAGATAACATCACAGGTCCAGAGAGATATTGTGACTTGTCTGTTGTCACAAAGGTAGTATATAGTGTCCTATGAACTTAAATCAAGGTTTTGACCCTATCCTCTAAAATTTCCACTATACCATGAAAGCCATGTAATTAGGCATTGTTTCTAAATTTTTCAGATGTATAGTAAGAAGAATGGTCCCTGGGGATATTATTTATTTCATAATTTATAACTTTTTTAAAAAAACAGGGAGGATTGTAATAAAAAGTATATATCTAATAATATTATCCAAATTAAATTTTTTAAAAACAAAAACAACATGAAGGGGAGAAATAAAATATGCTAACCACAAGAATTATAGATTTATTGTGACTAAGTTTAATTTTTTGTATATATTGATAGGAAGAGAGACTCAAACAGGTTTATGAAATTTCCCCTTACATTCTAGAACATAGATGCAAACATTACAAATCTGAAAGACAAATTCTTTTCCATTACTATAATCAAAAAATAATTTATCATTTGCAAGTATATAAAAGGGACATTGAAGAACATAACAAATAACAACTTCAAATTAATTGTACAAAATAAACTATAAATAGGAGGTGATGGTTAGAGTGGCTAAACTAGCATTTTTTATGTTGTCTTTATGTTCTCTATTTTGACATAAGTTTAAAACTTAGAATGATTAAAGGAAAGGCTGAACATGTTTCTTATGCTATCTTCTACAGGCATCAGTTCTCTCAGCCAGGTTTTCTTTTTGCATAAACATTTTAACCTTAATTGAAGAGGTAATACATGTCCAGTGGGAACACACACACACACACACACACACACACACACACACACACAGATGAAGCAAAAAGTGAAACAAACCACCACTAATCCTACTACCCAGAAAACTGTTTACACATTGTTGCATGTTTTCGGCCAATAATTTTTCGTGCATAAAAAGCATTTTTTTCCAAAAATATAATGATACTGTAAACACTGTTTTATTGTCCAATATTTCATTTATGGATGTATCAGGAACACTATTCTTAATCAATGAATAGCATTATAAACATAATTTAAAATTTCAGTTTCATGTTGCACTGTAAACATACATCAAAGTATTGTAACCAATTTTTTAAATTTAGATATTTAGGTTTTAAATTTCCCCTAAGTAATAAGGTCCTTATCATCATCATACACATATCTTTGCAGACATTTCTGATAAATTATAAAAAATTGAATTTCTGTGTTGAAATGTTGGAGCATTTTAAAATCTTTTGTCACATACTGCCAAATTATCTCCAGAAATTTATTCTCTCACCATCTCAGTCAGACTTTTGACAGAAGCTGGCTAGCAGATAATTTGAATTACGCTCTCTGATGAGTACCACCATGAAGGACTACCATGACATTTCAAACAATCTTCTCTATTTTCTAACCTTGAGTTTGGAGGTGAGATGGGACACCTGCCCTGGGAATCAGAAGACATGGGTACTGGGCTGGGGTATTATTATCTGGTCTACCTGTTTAATTAATCATTGTGAGATCAAATGAGAAAACATATGCAAAAATTCTTTATAAATGTCAATGCAAACATAAGAAATTGTTAATTCAACAAGGGCATTCTATTAGGGATATCCTAGAAGGAAGAGAGATTTATCTTGACCACAAGTGAAAGAGGAGCAAGAGAATGTCCTTGGGGAATGCTCAGAGGGACGGAATTGCGTGTTCTCAGAATCTCTTGTGTCACTTTTTGCTTTGTCTTTTAGGAGATATTTAAAGAAATGTTAACACACACGCAGGCGTGCAGGCTTCTGGGTGGGTGTCAGTCTATTAGTGATTTTCCCACAAAGCCCAGAGGCAACTGGATATTAAAAGACAATACAAGAAAGGCAAGGAGTAGCTCTTTTCTATTTTCTGATACATAGGGAGAAACTGAGCTTACTGTTCATGAAACACTTTAAGTTTCCTGGCAATAAATGTTATGCTTTGTATCATTATAAAGTTCTTTTATCTATTGACTGCATTAAAAAATCACTGAAACTACTCAATATATGTATTTGGTTTGACAGGATTATTATTCTTGCCAATTCTACATCCATTCATATGAAGTGAAATCACTATTATCATTATTGTCTTCTCTGAAAGTTTAACTTTTTTCCCCACCTATTTATCGTATCGAATAGGATAACATGTTAGAATGATTTGTTCAATATAAATAATGGTTTGTTCAATATAAGTGATGGTAAATAGTCAAAATAGCAAAATATGAGACTGCAACAATAAAGTTAGTTGAACTTTAAACGGGAAAGTCCTATGCCAATAGTAATTCTTCATAGCCTTGCTTTAGTAAGTTGGTCCCAACATAAATATCATTTAATGTCATTTTTTGGCGTCTATCCATTTGGCAGAGAATGTCAGAGTGTATTTCATTTTTCTGATAAAATTTGACTCTTGGAATCAAAGAATTAACAGCATTGAGTTTAGGGAAGAAGCAGATTATGCACTGATGCTTTTCCATGGAGTTTTCTCTTCCTCTTAAATCAGCTGTTCACAAAAAAAAGCATTGCCTGCACTTGTCACATCACATGATTCTATGCTCAGACAACCCCTGAAATTCACAGCATTTTTCCGGTGTCATATACTGCATGTCATGCTGGCTGCAACTTCGGTAATTTTTTCCTCCAATATTTTAATGGGCAAACTTGAGTAATATATTTCCCAGTTTCAAACCCTTCAGCACTGACAGTCCAAAACTCCTGAGGATATGAACTAATGCAAAAGGTTCTGGCAGAGCTGAGCATTTTCAGCTCTGGTCTATCAGTGTCAAGTTCTCAAGCTCTTGAGAAATAATTTTACTTATTAAAACACATTTTTCCCTCAAAAATACTATAAGAAAGACAAAGCACTCACTGACCTCTCAGAAAATTGTTGAATTAAGGAGAGAAGTCTACATAACTCCTCCATTTTAAAGTCTAGTGAAAGTATAATTAATGTACCAAGAAAGAGCTCTGCTTTTCGTTCACAGATTTGAATTATTGAACTAAGCCTGTACCTTGGGACTATGCTGCAAACACATTGCTTCCCAGTATTCTTTTCTCTCAAAAATAAAGATAGACAATGCCAACAGGTTGACATACATTTGCAAGTTTTTAGGTAATGTCTTAGAATCCTTTAAGATTCTCTCTTCCCTCAGGAATTTCATAGAGCTTAAGTTGAAACTGTCCCATCAGTGTAGTCGTGATGAACTCTTCAAATATCTGAAAACCCATTGTGCACAGAGCATTTTATTAATTCAGCTTCACGGAACAGGTTAGCACCATGGCTACAGGTGTGTATTGAGTTAGTGTTCCTGTATAGGAATAAGCTACTTGCAGATTCAGTAATTTAGGTTTCTTGGTAATTTTATATTATGTTTTCACAGAAATAGTATATACCTCCATGACGTCTTCATGAAAATATTTACTGCAGTAAAAGCCTTTTTAACTAATGTAAGTCATATTACTTTTTTCTCTGTGTGTATTTCCTTCACAACACATTAGCCTTCCTTTTAAAATAGTAATGATTATTAAAAGTTAACACCGTGCCAAGGGCAGGGTCACTAGCAGACAAAAATCATTCTGATTTGTTAGAATAAAGCAACCTCAGCTTAAAGAAAAGCTTCTGATTGAGAATCCTAGCAAAGATAACTCTCCAAGTTAAATATTTGATAAGTCATTTCTTTGAAAAGGTTAAGTCTTTATTTGGTAATAACATCCTCTGGCTATTAAGTTGCTTACAGTCCAATGGGAAGGAGTGAAGAAGTCCCTATGGAATGCCAAAAGAGGACTGAAGGAAAGCTCTGTAGAGCAGAGCACACATATTGTAACTGTACACACTGCTCAATACAGGATGAGGAATTCTTTGGTGAAATTGCCAAAGAGGCAGTTTATCATTGACATCATGTCATATGTCGCTACCAATGGTCCTTCCTCCATTCAGACTGCCATCCCACCTAGGCATGCAACTTTTCAAAAATTACCTCATAATTCATTCTAATTTATTCTAAGGATCATGAAAACTCAGAGTTAATTATTTAAAAATTTCAATGCAATGCTGTTTACAATATCAAAAATATGAACTCAAATTAATTTTCAAAAAGAGGAGATTGATTATAAAATAGTACATTAAAGGAAAAGCATAATACAATATGCTATAGAAGACTATTAAGATATTCAACATATTTGAGAAAAATATGAAATAATAAATGCATAAATGTATATTTAAGTTTAGAAGGATATATATCAAATATAATGTAAGATTATCAGGAATGACAGAATTTTGTTTAGTAGTATTTTCCAAGTTATCTAGAATAAATCTGTCTTGCTTTGTAAAGGGAAAAAGACTTTTTTTTAAAAGAATTTACACAGTTTCCTTATTGACTTAACACTAGCTGCTAGCTGTCCAAGAGAAATATCAAGATCTTAGCAGCCAATTATAGTGTGGTTTTTATTACTTGCATTATTGTTTTAACAGGGAATTTATGAAAACACAATTACTTAATGTGGAGAAATAAATCCCTAATAAATAAATTTCTGACTCTTTGACCATCATTTGGAATTTTTGGAAGGTGATTACAGGAACCTCTCCGAAGGTCTTTCTTATAGCTTGATCCAAGTCACTCGTCTTATTCCATGTGTAAACTCCATAAAGGAGGTAATTTGAGGAAAAGCTTTAGAAGTAGGATGGAAACAAGTGTTGGCTAAACAAGAGCAGGTAGTACAGCTGGGCGCCTTTTTCATATAGGAAATATTGCAGAATCAAATTACAGCTTTATTCTTTTAGCCCTAAAGATCATCCCAGTCTTTTAATAAGTACAACAATCTAAATTTTTATAGTTCTTCTATCCTTTAATTTATTCCTTATGTAACGAATATAGGGATAGAAAAAAATATTTTATTACTAGTTGCCTTTAGCTCTATGCTTAGGGAAAGTATTGCCTTGATTTAGGGGTGCTTGATAAGTTGCTAGTTTCTAGAAGCTTGGAAGAAAACAGCAGATAAGGAGAAACAGGGATTTGAGGCTATCTAATATCTTATGTGGTTAGGAGGTGTATGGGTTAGAAACAATTCTCTGCCCTGCAGATATTAGAAAGGAATTCATGTATCCAATTCAATCCAACGGGCACCCTACTAGGTGTGGAGTACAGATTTGTAGCTACAAGCCCTACCCCCAAGGAGTATTTAGTTATTACAATCACTATTGTAATTTGTAAGGTATTAGTTAAATCGCAGTAGATTACTGAAAACATTAAAACTTAACAATAAATAATATTCTCCTGGAAAATTTGAAAGCTATGTCTAATTTGAAAAATCTGAAAAATCTTTTCATCTTTCTGGCATTCAGTAAAGCATACACCTTCCTGCCTCTGTAATTGCCATTTTGTTGAGGAATAACAGAGCATGAAGCATAATAACTATGGTATGTCTAAATAACAGCACCCTAAACTGTAGAAACGTATCAACTTTGCGGTGTGGTACACCCTCTTGCAAATCAAACAGATTCTGTCTGTACTCTAGTATATTAGGGATATGTTACATAATTTTAGTCATTACTTTGCCACGTATTTTAGTCATATCTATGTATTACTAGTTTTTAATTTAATATTTTACATAATAAATTTAAATGGAATCACCTTTTTGCCTCAGCTCTATCCTGAGCAATATCCATGAAATCATGACTTTGATGTTGATATGCAAATTGCATATTTCTAATGTAATTAAAATAAACACTATTAAAATAAAAACTGTTCATCAATGTGTCATCTAAAAAGCCGCATCATGCCACATCAGTAGCAACACAGCCTAGATATTAACATAGAGGAAGTCAGACTGCTTGTGTCCAAAATTCAGCTTTATGATTCATAGTTATGTGACTGGATAAACTCTGTGAACCTCGTCTGTGTTTACTTTCTAGGTTTGTTGTAATAAATAAATGATTTAATATATGAAAACTAATGGAAGAAAATAAGTCTTTAATAAATGCTAGCTGGCATCAGCTAGCATTATACCACAAATTAGGAGTATTCCAGGGACTGGGAACAACTAATACCCTCCCTTGAGAGTATTTGCAATAAATAAGGTCATGCCCAGGAAGGATCTGAGTTCTTTAACATAGTCAATGAATGTGTTCAGAGTCTGTCATGTGAAAGACTCCAACCCAGAAAGGAATACACTCCAGCATTGCTCCACGAAGCTAGAGTGTGGTAGTGAGGTCACTGGAAGCACAAACCTCTGTCTGACTGTATCTAATGAAAGAGAGATGCTTTAGATGTCCAGGGGTTTGCTTCTTTGCAAGAGTTCGCCAAATAAAATGCTCCTTGTTCTCTTACAGATTCAAAATTGAGAAAACACAAAGTTTACGCCTTAACAAAATAACCTATGAGAACTCATAAGCTGACTTTAAGAAAAGGAAAACCTGAAATGCCAATCCTTGTATTTATATCACCTGTCTTCATTTCTTCATTGACAGTTGCAGCCGATGGTGTACATGTAGCACATTCCTGCCTAAGGCCAAACTCTAAATGTACTGAGTCACTCATACTCTAAAGTATAATTTTCTGACTTTGAACATCAGGGTCTAGACACAATGTAATATAATCTCAAATCTCATTTCTCTTTGAAAGTTATTGTATAGACAATGTGTGTGACTGGACTGTATGTGCGTTCAAGCCTTCTGAAAAAGAGACTAACTAGTTAGGTGAAGCGTTAGGTGGAAAATTTTATTTCCAGTATATCATTACTATTTGTTAACTGCATTCCTGATTTTGGATAATCATAGGAGAAAACACACATACACGCAAACACTAAGCCATAGTTCTTGAGCAAACTTGAAGAAGGGCAGGGAGCAGCTAGCCTCTCATTATACAGCTGTTTCCCAACAGGCTCTTCAGGCACGTGGAGGGTCTGACTGAATTGGAATGTGGTGTGCCCCATTGTTTCTTCTGTGCTAAGTCAGTTTGCCCACTATCAAATCCAATAGTGATGTGATTTTAAAACAGTGTTTCAAATAGCAGAACTAATAAACATTCATCTTGACAGTTTGTGGGTACAAAAATATCAAGTTTTCCTTATCTGGGGGACTGAAATATAGTGTAGTAATTCAGTATCAACTGAGTACACACACACACACACACACACACACAAACATTATACATAATAGTAAATATAATTTGAACATACTAACAGGGTGTAAAATGCTCTGGAAGATACGAGCTGTTCCAACGCCTCCAGCCACATATTGTGCCCCTTTTCTCTTTACTCCTTGCCTTCTGATATTCAGAAATTGCTTCGAAAATGAACGTATATCTCTCTGGCATTTCAGACACTTTCAAACATGCTGTTCCATCTGTTTGGAAGGCATTCTATTCTCTATGTGGCTACTTCCAACTCACTGTTGCCCAGAATCTAGCTTAAATATCAGTTCATTCATTTATACATTCACTGATTCATTTCTTCCTCCATTCATTTATGCCATTTGTATTTATTGAACACATGACAAATCCAGGCACCGTGTTAAACCTTGAGTATGTGAACAAAAGAAATGCAGCTCTCACTTTCATGGAGCTTAAGACTCAACAGAAAATACAATGAATAATTACATAAATTTACATATAACAAATATGATAACTGGTTTGAAGGGACACAACAGAAGGCTATGAGATTAAAAAAACAAAGATCTAATTTAGATGAGCTCGAGCTATAGCAGGAAAAGAGGTTAAGGAGGTCTCTGAAAAGTAGCTGTTAGAGTGAGATCTGAAAATCAGAATAGAGAAATGATACTGAGAAGAGCTTTCTAGGTACAGGAAACGGCACAAAGACTCCACCTTTCTTCTAAATTCACTCATATTTTATGTTCTTATAGTATTTTATTCTTCTTTGTAATATTAATCACAATAGTCATTAAATAGTTATTCGGAAAACGCTTGCCTCTCCCACTAGACTGTAACTCTCATAAGGCCGGTAATAACAAACTGTATGCCCTTCTCTACTCTTTCTTAATCACCAAGCACATTGAGAGTCTAACCCATGGTGGGTACCTAGAAAGATCTGCCGATGAATACAGACAGTATCGATGGACTGAGAAGTCGGGGAGGGAATTACTGCATTACAACTTTTAATTGATACTAAAGCTCTGATTAAATAAGTGCAATGAAATTAGGTGCACTCTGCCCATTTAAAAAATTTAGACTTCGGTAGGCATATTAGAGGATATGATAGGCATTATACTGAAAGGAAAAGTTCAAAAGGTAGAAATATTTATTCTTGCAAAATTGACATATCACTTAGTTAACAAAACCAGACCTTTGTGTTGCTACCACTATGTAGCACAATATCCTTTTGGCATGTAGTAAGCACTCATATGTGTGCAATGAATGATAATGAATTAAATAATGGAAGAAACATTTATAGCTATGTTCAGTTATACCAGTTTATTTATTCAACAGTATTTATTTATTCACTCATACCTGGAGTTTTGCTGGGTGCTGAAAATACATAGACAGGTCTCAAAGAGCTCAAGACTCAAAAGAAAAGGAAAAATCAAGATTTATAAATGTAGTAAGGTAACTGCTGAAGAAGGTGTAAATATAACTTCCTATGTGATTTGGGATGGGGAGAAAACAGGGCATTAGCTAAGCCTAGGGTGGATAACAACTTTTCTTTTTTTGAGTCTTAGTTTTGCTCCTGTGGCCCAGGCTGGAGTGCAATGAAGTGATTCCCCTGCCTCAGCCTCCCGAGTAGCTAGGATTATAGGCATGCGCCACCACACCCAGCTAATTTTGAATTTTGAGTAGAGATGGGATTTCAACATGTTGGTCAGGCTGGTCTCCAACTCCAGACCTCAGTTGATCCACCCACCTCTGCCTCCCAAAGTGCTGGGATTACAGGCATGAGCCACTGAGCTCAGCCAGATAACAACTTTTTCAAGACCTAATGACGGTTGCTATGCTGCTTAGGACCAATAGGGGTTACTCAGATGCAAGCAAGGGAAGAACATGCATCCCAGCTATTTAACATTTTTGCTGTTGATAGAGAAGACTAAATCACCTGGCCATTCGGCCTTCCCAGCCATATGGAATTGTCTACCAAAAATGATATGTGCCATTGAATTTTTAAGGCACAATTATTTTATCCATTATAGATTGCTAAATTATCTGCATTAAAACTGAACATGAGAGGCTTAACTCACTTAACTGAGGATAGAAATGTATTCCTTAAAATAAGGTAATATTTGTATTTGTTTACATCTTCAGTGATCTGTGCATTCTTTTAGACCTGAATGGATTTAGGGAGGAGTTTTGTTCACAGAAGAGAATTTCTAAAACAACAACAGTAGCTTGAAATTTACTCATCATCTTAAAATTGTGGTGAATGTGGCTTAAATGATTCACTGTGACTGAGACCTGTTTGTTGTGAATTGCTAATTAGTATAATTATTAACATTCAGAGAATTGCAAAGCAGGAAATTTTTAGCCTTGACTGCTTATTATTCACATGATAGTACTAAATTAAAATAAAATAATACAGTCACAGAATAAGCAACAAAGGTTCTTAAAAATATATCAGGAGCAATCTATTTGAGAACTATAGAAATTGTTCAGCAATGCAGTTGCCATTTTATTTTATTTCTATAAAATATTTTTTAGAAATCTCAGAGAAAGTACTTTGTAAAGAAGAACCTCTACAAAGGATTATATTCAGTTTTTTCCAGATCAGAGTGCAGGAACATATCTTCAATATATGATCTTTCTACCAGCCTTCAAAAATCATTTATAAAATGTAATGTTGAATCTCCTTTATCACTCACACAAAAGCTGAAAATTGTGTTCTAAAGAAATCAATACATATTCTAAGTAGAAGAAAATTCATTGAAATATCCAGGAAATGTTGGAGATTATAAAGAATTTCCACCTATGCTTATTGAAAAAAAGAAATAAGGAAAAAGCATATTCATAGAAAAAAATCCTCAGACAAATACTTTGAAATTGCTTTCTATCTGAACTTTCATTTAAAATTACTAAAATTAGTATTTATCCTTGAGCTGGGAGTTGAATCAAACCCCAAACAGAAGTCTGGTTTAGATTAGTTGCAATTTAAATCAAAAAGTAAACTCAAATCAGTATTTTTCTATTTTGTTGAAACTCTTTTTGAACTACACACAAGAAAAAAATTACTTAGGTTTGAAAAGCAGCAGTTAATGAGGTTGACACCATTCACATCATATCTGTGTCCTAAGCTACAAAAATAGAGATGAGATTTCTTAATGTTGTGGCCCTCACTACATAAAAGATAGTGAGACATATGTAAGTGAGCTGACACAACTCCCTACAAAGCCTGTAACCACACATGTCCGTATGTAGTATAAATTTTAATATCTAAGTATTTTATAAGACACATTAATAACAAAATACCTTTTGGAAACACTGAATAAGCCTCCTTCTTATGTACATATAGGAAAAAATGGCATATATAAGCATGCTAATTATACATTTTAAAGTTCATAAAACATTTTTTCATTTATTCATTCTTGCTTATTCAACACTGAGTAACTCTTCTAAGTATTACACTAAACTTGGTATTAGCAATGCAAAATAATGAGCTTAATAGGATCCCTGCCTTCAAAGAGTTTTAATCTAGGAATACTCAGAATCTGTTTGATGGCAATAAAATTATTAAAAGATTCACTTTATATAGATTAGATAATAGTAGACTCATTCCATAAACTATCTCAATGTATATTTCCATTCTTGATCTTTACAATACAGGTTGATATAAGGGGCTTAGAGATGATACAGATGGCAATTAGAAAACAACATTCGGACTATCATAACAGATCCAGAAATAATTGTTTGATTAAATAAATACATATTATTAACAAAATTTCAGTATAAGGAAACAACCATGAGAGCAAAAGTCTTTGACATGCATAGAATTTAGGCACCATTCTGAATGAAGAGAAACCTAGTTAGAACCAGAACAGAAACAATTCCCTTAGCTACATCTGGCTAAAAGTTTTATCATTTTCTAATGCAAAAGTGGAAGTTAACACCAAAATATTGTTTCGAATTTATTTATAAATTGTCATGTAATACAAATTGTCATGTAGTTTTTTTTTTTTTTTTTTTTTTTGAGACACGTCTCACTCCGTCACCAGGCGCCAGGCTGGAGTACAGTGGCGTGACCTTGGCTCACTGCAACCTCTGCCTCCCGGGTTCAAGCAATTCTCCTGCCTCAGCTTCCCTAGTAGCTGGGACTACAGGCGCACGCCATCAAGCCTAGCTAATTTTTTGTATTTTTAATAGAGACTGGGTTTCACCATGTTGGCTAGGATGGTCTCGATCTCTTGACCTCGTGCTCTGCCCGCCTCGGCCTCCCAAAGTGCTGGGATTACAGGCGTGAGCCACCATGCCCGGACTGTCATGTAGTTTTTACTCTGTGGTCTGGGTTCATCCACTCTCAGTTAAAGTGGATGAACATCTCTAGTTTTTATAAAATACCAACTTATAAAAACACTTTAGGTACTTTTGTAAACAAACTCCTGGCTCCCATTTCACCACTGTGGTCAAGTGTGCCCAGAGCAAGACTTTCTTACAATCTGATGCTACATTAGGGTTAATTTTGTCAGGATATGTACTATAAATTCTTTCTGTATACTTGGATTACAACTTTGGTACAATCTGGCATCATATTCAATGTTGTTCATGGATATCCTTGGAATATGGTCTATCTGGTAAATAGGCCACTGAAACTACCCATGTGCTAATGCACCCCAGAAGACAGAGGCCAGCTATCAGTGTTCCATGGTGATCATGGCAATATCCCTGGAAATGTTCACAATTTTACTTTTTTGGAAAAAAATGTCTTTCACTCTTTTCTATTTTCCATCCTTTTGTCTCTCCAGCTGCATATTTCATAATTTCTTCCTATCATCTATTTCACCAATGCTCTCTTTGGCTGTATCTATGCTGCTGCTAAAATTATCCACTGAGTTTTTAATTTTGATTATTGTATTTTTATTCCTGGAATTCCTTTTTCAAATTTGTTATTTTAGCCTATACAATTTCAGTTTCCTGCTATAATTTTAAAACTTGGTTTTCTTTTCATTCTTAATCAGATAATTTACTATTTTAATCTGTGGTTAATAATCTATGTTTGATGTTATATATCAAGTTTTTGCACATATGTTTATTTTGCCTATTGAGTTTTCTGATGTCCATGCATAGTGTCTTATTCTTTATGTGTGTACTCATTTTTGACAAGTACAAATAATATTTCTTGTGACAGAAGCATTCTTAGCAGGAATGACAGTAGATTTTTTGTTGGACACAAAGCCAAACCAAAAGACTGTGGGTGAACATCTTTAAAGTGATGAAAGAAAAAAGATACTGTCGTCTTACAAAAATATCTTTCAAATATTAAGGTGAAATGAAAACATCTGTAGATATACAAAGTCAAAATAATTCATCACCAACAAAGCTATACTGTAAATAATGTTAAGAAATACCCTGCAAGCAGGAAGAAAATGATACCAAGCATAAATATGAATCCACAGAAAGGATTATGGAGTACCTAAAATGGTAAATAAGTGGGTAGAGTTTCTTTAATTTAAATTTTAAATCCCCATAAAATATAATTAAATGTTCAACAAAAATAACAATGAACTGTGAGGTTTATAATATATGTAAAAGTAAAAATACCTGACATCACAGCCTGAAAAATTAAAGTGAAGAAATAAAACTATATTATTGTAAAGTTCTCATACAAAATATGGTTTCATATAATATTACTTGAAGACAAATTGTGTAAAGTTGCACACTAGATACATCTTATAAAAACCAATAAAAAATTGAGTAAATAAGCAAACATAGGAGCTAAAATAGAATAATAAAAGGGTAAAAAGTGCTAAATTCAAAAGAAGACTAAAAAGGAGAAAAAAAGAACAAAGGACAAATTTGACAGATAGAAAACAAATAGGAAGATGTCAGATTTATACCCAACCATACTAATAAATATATTAAATATAAATGGTCTAAATAGCTCAAAAATATAAAATATTGTTAAATTGAATTTTTTAAGATTCAAATTCATGTTGCCTACAAGAAACTTATTTTAAATATAAAGAAAATGATTAAAAGTCAAAGAATGAAAAAGATATACTTTGTTAACACTAATCTAAAGAAGGTTGCAATAACTGTATTAATATTAGACAAAATAGGGTCCACAACAACAGATTATCAGGAATAGAATGAGTAATTTAATAATGAAGATGAGGTCAATTAATTAAGAGAATATAATAATTCTAAAATTTATACACTGATATGGTTTAGTTCTGTTTCCCCACCAAAATCTCATCTCAAATTGTAATTCCCACAATCCCAGTGTATTGAGGGCAGGACCTGGAGGCAGGTGATTGGGTCCTGGGAGTGGTTTCCTCCATGCTGCTCTCATGATAGTGAGTGAATTCTCAAGAGATCTGATAGTTTTACAAGTATTTGATATTCCCTCCTACACACACTCTCTCTCTTGCCTACGACCATGTAAGACATGCCTCTTCCTCTTCCTCCATAATTGTAAGTTTTCTGAGGTCTCCCCAGCCATATGGAACTCTGAGTCAATTAAACCTTTTTGCTTTATGAGTTACCCAGTCTCAGGCAGTTCTTTACAGCAGTGTGAAAATGGACCAATACATACACCTAATAACAAAACTTCATGACACCTGAAGTATAAACTGATGCAACTGCAAGGAATAATAAATCTATAGTTAAAGTCAGAAATCTTATTACCATTCTCTCAACAACTGATAGAACAAGTAGACACAACATGATCTAACTCATATTTATAGAACACTCCACCAAATACTGGAAATACCCAAAACAGTCTTTTCGAGGACATACAGAACATCTATCCAGAAATAAGTTGAGAAATTTAATAAGTTTTCTGGATATGTAATCAACATACACAAATATACAAAGCATACATTTAGAAAATATAATTTTTTAAATATAATATTTATTATAAGCAATAGCAATAATGTAAATGAAAAAATAGTAAAAGCTGTGTATGATCTACCCAGAAAAAAATACATAGAATTATAAAAACCACTTCAGAATACCTAAAAAAAGAGATACCATCATTTTAAATAGGATAATTCAATATTTTAAGATGTCAGGTTTTCCTTGACTTTAAATATTTTCCATAGCTTTAAATAACTTTTAATCACAATTCAAATGGAGTTTTTCAAAAAACTACACGAACATATCAAATTTATATGCAAAGGTAAAATTCAAAGAATAATGAGGAGAGTCCTGATAAAGTATAGGGTGAAAGGGGCCTTGTCTTTTCAGCTACCAAGATTTAATATATTTCTTTTTTGATTATTGCTTTAAGATCTTTATAGATTCTGGATATTAGACCTTTATGGATGCATAGTTTTTGAAGTAGGTTGTCTGTTTACTCCTTTGATAGTTTCTCTTGCTGTGTGAAACCTCTATTGATAATTTTTGTTTTTAACACAATTGTGTTTGAGGACTTAGCCATAAATTATTTGCCAAGGCTGATATCAAAAAGTGTACTGACACCTTACACTACAATTAACTCCAGATGGATTAAAGATCTAAACATAAGACCTAACACCATAAAATCCCTAGAAGAAAATCTAGGCAAAATCATTCAGGACATAGGCATAGGCAAGGACTTCATGGCTAAAACACCAAAAGCATTGGCAACAAAAGCCAAAATAGACAAATGGGATCTAATTAAACTCCACAGCTTTTGTACAGCAAAAGAAACAATCATTAGAGCGAACTGGCAACCAACAGAATGGGAAAAAATTTTTGCAATCTACCTATCTGACAAAGGGCTAATATCCAGAATCTACAAAGAACTAAAACAGATTTATAAGAAAAAAACAAACCCAGTCAAACGCGGGTGAAGGATATGAACAGAAACTTTTCAAAAGAAGACATCTATGAGGCCAACAAATATATGAAAAAATCTTCATCATCGCTGTTAATTAGAGAAATGCAAATCAAAACCACCTTGAGATACAATCTCATGCCAGCTAGGATGGCGATCACTAAAAAATCTGGAGACAGATGCTGGAGAGGATGTGGAGAAATAGGAACAATTTTACACTGTTGGTGGGAGTGTAAATTAGTTCAACCATTGTAGAAGACAGTGTGGTGATTCTTCAAGGACGTACAAATAGAAATTCCATTTGACCCAGCAATCCCCTTACTGGGTATATATCCAAAGAATTATGAATTGTTCTATTATAAAGACAGATACACACGTATGTTCACTGGGACACTGTTTATAATAGCAAAGACCTGGAACCAAGCCAAATGTCCATCAACAATAGACTAGATAAAGAAAATGTGGCACATATACACCATGGAATACTACATAGCCATAAAAAACGATGCATTCGTGTCCTTTGCAGGGACATGGATGAATCTGGAAACCATCATTCTCAGCAAACTGACACAAGAACAGAAAACCAAACACTGCATGTTATCACTCATAGGCGGGTGCTGAACAATTAGAACACATGGACACAGGCAGGGGAGCATCACACACTGCGGTCAGTTGGGGAGGAGCTAGTGGAGGGACAGCAGGGGTGGGGAGTGATAACAAGGGGAGAAATACCAGATATAGGTGATGGGAGGATGAAGGCAGTAAACCACCTTGCCACGTATGTACCTATGCAACAATCCTGCGTGATCTGCACATGTACCCCAGAACCTAAAGTACAATAAAAAAATGTATTGCCCAAGTTTTATTCTAGGAGTTTTATAGTTTCATGTCTTACATTTAAGTCTCTAATCCATCTTGAGATAATGTCTATATATGGTGAAAGTTAGAGGTCTTGTTTCATTCTTCTGCATATTGATAGCCAGTTATCCCAGCAGTTATTGAATAGGAAGTCTATTCCCCATTGCTTATTTTTGTTGAGTTTGTCTAAGATCAGATGTTTGTAAGTGTGTGGTTTTATTTCTGGGTTCTCTAGTCTGTTCCAATTATCTATGTGTCCGTTTTTGTACCAATACCATGCTTATTTCTTTCAGGGATCACATAACTAGGTTGTGAAAATCACCCTGAATCGGAGGCCTGTCTCCAAAGAGGCTAATAATTTCATTCAAATTAAAGTGGATATATGTGACACCTAAGTATCTGATTAATATAAAGCAGAGAAAGCATCTGGAATCTTAGGTTCTAGTCCTAGTTTTTCATTGACAAGCAGCATATTTTTATTTAAATTAATCTCACATTCTAAATCTCAGTGTTCTTGTCTACAAAATGAAAGACTTGGTGTAGTTCTGCCTTAGTAAACTATTTAACTGTGTTTCTAAAATAATATAAATTGCATCATTAGTTTTTTTTAGAAATAAGTAATGATTTCTATAAAACACAAGGTATAGTGTTGGATGCATAGAAATTTTTAGTAAGATTAATACTCAATATTTGGGATGTTAAATAAAATCTTTCTCTAACTTCATTCCCCATACTGTTATAGATTCTCACTTTATTTAAACAGTTTCTTACAAATAACAATCTTCTCAGAGAGAAAGTAGATATAGTCCAAACAATTAAATCTATTGAGCTTCTGGATGCTGTTTAAACATAGTATCGAAAACAATGGGCTTGAGTTATCTTGAATTCCAAGTTTAACCTAAAATATCAGAGAAATACCATAAAATTATATACACACACACAGAGTAAGAATGCATGATAATGTAGAAGATAATTTTCTTTCCAGAAAAAAAGCGTCAACAAGATATATGAAAAAAAGGGGTGAATTGGTAGAGAGCAATTATATAAAACATAGGGTATCTCCTTTGAGGGTCCCTAGCTCTAGCTTTCTTATCCTTGGTTGCCATGAGATAGAAAGAGGGAAATAGAGATTTTAAATTAGTCTTGTGATGAGAGAACAGAGAGAACATATGCCTTGCTTTCTATGTAATAGCAATGGGGGATACACCAATTACCTTATTAAAGCGCTACTTCCCTTGTGATGTCAGATCAACAGAGTAGCAATAGCTGAACCTGAGACATATACCAGTTTCCTTCAAAGAATGGTAGGGAAGCATGATAATACTAAGAGAAGACTGGCAGAACTGCATACAGATAAAAAGGAACGATCAGTTTACTTAGACCTAATAGCTGAAGGCCATGGAAGAACTGTGAACCTCAGCACACCTGTTAGCATATGATGATAACAGTCAATTGAAGCAAGGTACACTGCAATCACAGAAAACACCAGAGGGTGGTCATGAGCCAGAAAACCCTCTTCCATGATGCTATGTATGCATAAAAAGATACCACCCTGGCAAAGTGAAAGGCCAAGAATTTGATGTCACTGAGTCATCATTTCCTTCAAAATATTTAATCTATCAGGGACTGAGTTACACATCTAGTTATGACTAAGGTTCCCTGCATGAAATGAAAATAGAAACATATTAGCTAATTAAATTTGTATTTATAGATAAAGATTAAAACTTTTTAAAATATTGAAATAGATGGCTATGACATGTTCACCTGCTTTATTAATATTATTGTTATTATCTACCTTAAACTCTGGTAACTATTTTCACAAGATCCCCTTTAACTCTTACACACTTTGATCAATTTTATTTTTAATTAACTTCTTTTTATATTGACACACAATAATTATGCATATTTATGGGGTGGAATGTCATGTTTCAATGCATGTGTAAATTGTATAATGACCAAATCAGAGTAATTACACATGTGTTATTTTAAACTCTTATAATTTCTTTGTGGTGACAACATTGAACATCTTCTAGCTGTCTTGAATACACACTGCATTATTATTTGCTATCGTATTCGTCCATTTTCATGCTGTTGATAAGGCACACCTGAGACTGGGCAATTTATAAACAAAAGAGATTTAATGAACTAACAGTTTCATGTGGCTGTGGGGGCTCATTGCAGAGGGTTAAAGGCACGTCTCACATGGTGGCAGACAAGAGAAGAGAGCTTGTGCAGGGAAACTTCCCTTTTTAAAACCATCAGATCTCATGAGACTTATTCACTATCAAGAGAACAGTATGGGAAAGACTTTCCCTCATGATTCATATTCCTCCTACCGGGTCCCACCCACAACACATGGGAATTCAAGATGACATTTGGGTAGAGACACAGCCAAACCATATCATTTCACCCCTGGCCCCTCCCAAATCTCATGTCCTCACATTTCAAAATCAATCATGCCTTCCCAACAGTCCCCTAAAGTCTTAAATCATTTCAGCATTAACTCAAAAGTTCACCATCCAAAGTCTCACCTGAGACAAGGCAAGTCTCTTCTGCCTATGAGCCTGCAAAATCAAAAGCAAGTTAGTTACTTCCCAGATATAATGAGGGTATAGAAATTGGGCAAATACACCCATTCCAAATGGGAGAAATTGATCAATACAAAGGGGTTACAGGCCTCATGTGAGTCCAAAATCCAGCAGGGCAGTCAAATCTTAAAGCTCCAAAACGGTCTTCTTTGACTCCATATCTCACATCCAGGTCATGCTGATAGAAAAGATGGGTTCCCATTGTCTTGGGAAGCTCCACCTCTGTGGCTTTTCAGGGTACAGCCTCCCTGCAGGTGCTTTTATGGACTGGCATTGAGTATCTGTGGGTTTTCTGTATGGGTGCAAGCTGTCAGTGGATCTACCATTCTGGGGTCTGGAGGATGGTGGCCCTCTTCTCACAACTCCACTAGGTGGTGCCCCAGTAGGGACTTTGTGTGGGGGCTCTGACCCTACATTTCCCTTCTGCACTGCCCTAGCAGAGGTTCTCCATGAGGGCCCTGCCCCAGCAGCAAACTTCTGCCTGGGCATCCAGGCATTTCCATACATCCTGAGACTTCTAGGCAGAGGTTCCCAAACCCTAATTTTTGACTTCTGTGCACTTGTAGGCTCAATACTATGTGGAAACTGCCAAGGCTTGGGGCTTACACCCTCTAAAGCCACAGCCCAACCTCTGTGTTGTCCCCTTTCACCACTTCTGGACTGGCTGGGAGGCAGGGCATCAAGTCCCTAGGCTGCAAACAGCACAGGGACCCTGAACCCAGCCGTCAAAACCATTTTTTCCTCCTAGGCCTCAGGACCTGATGTTAAGAGCTGCTGCAAAGACCTCTGGCATGCCCTGGAAACATTTTATCTGTTTTCTTGGAGATTAACATTTATCTCCTCATTATTTACACAAATTTCTGCAGCCACCTTGAATTTCATCTCAGGAAATGGAATTTTCTTTTCTATTGCATTGTTTGGCTGCAAATTTTCTCAACTTTCATATTATGCTTCCCTTATAAAATTGAATTTCTTTAACAACAACCAAATCATATCTTGAATGCTTTGTTTCTTAGAAATTTCTTCTGCCAAATATGCTAAATCTTCTCTCTCAAATTCAAAGTTTCACAAATCTCTGGCAAAGGGACGAAATGCCACCAGTCTCTTTATTAAGCATAACAAGAGTCACCTTTGCTCCAGTTCCCAACAAGTTTCTCATTTCCATCTGAGATCACCTCAGCCTGAACTCTATTGTTCATACCATTATCAGCATTTTGGGCAAAAATATTCAACAAGTCTCTAGGAAGTTCCAAAGTTTCCCACATTTTTCTGTCTTCTTCTGAGCCCTCCAAACTGTTTCAACCTCTGTTACCCAGTTCCAAAGTTGCTTCCACATTTTCGGGTATCTTTTCAGCAGTGTCCCACTCTACTGGTACCAATATACTATACTAGTCTGTTTTCACGCTGCTGATAAAGACATACCAGAGACTGAGCAATTTACAAAAGAAAGAGGTTTAATGAACTCACAGTTCCATGTGATTGGGAGGTCTTACAATCATGGTGGAAGGTGAAAGGCACATCTCACATGCTGGCAGAGAAGAGAAGAGGGCTTGTGCAGGGAAACTCACCTTTTTAAAACCATCCAATCTCATGATACTTATTCACTATCATGAGAACAGCACAAGAGAGACTGTCTCCCATGATTCAATTATCTTCCCCTGTGTCCCTCCCACAATACATGGAAATTCAAGATGAGATTTGGGTGGAGACACAGCCAAACCATATCAGCTATATTGTCCTACTTTGTAGTAGAACACCAGAATGTATTATTCCTATCTAACGGTAACTCTGCACCTATTGAACAAACTCTCCTGGTCCTTCCTGCTCATCCCTACCCTTCCCAGCCCTGGTAATCACTGCTCTACTCTCTACTTTTATAAAATCAACTATTTTAGAGTCCACATGTGAATGAGATAATGCAATATTGGTCCTTCTGTTTGTGGCTTATTTCACTTACTATCGTATCCTCTAGTTTCATCCATGTTGCCACAAATATCAACAAATTTTATTTTGTGTTATGGCTGAATAATATTTTATTGTGCATGTACATGAGTGTGTGTGTGTGTATGTGTGTGTGTATGAGTACACTACATTTTCTTTATCCTCTCATATGTGGATGAGCATTAATGTTGATTCAATAGCTTGGCTATTTTTAATAGTACTGCAGTGCTGCAACAAATTTGGCCATGCAGCTGTCTCTTCACCACACTAATTTCATTTTCTTTGGATGTATACCCAATACATGGGATTGCTGGATCATATGGTAGTTCTATTTTTAATTTTTTGAGGAACCTCATGTTATTTTGCATAATGACTGTAGTAAATTACATTCCCATCAACAGTGTATGAGAGTTCCCTTTTCTTCTCATCCTTGACAGCATTTCTTGTCTTTTTGATAATAGTCATTCTAACTGGAGTAAAGAGAAATCTCACTGTGGTTTTGACTTGCATTTCCCTGATGATTAGTGATGTTGACTATTTTTTCATATATCTGTCAGCCATTTGCATGTCTTCTTTTGAAAAATGTCTATTTAAGCCTTTTGCACATTTTTAATTGGATTATTTGGTTGTTTCTTTTTTTTTGCTATTGGATGATAAATTGAAGAGAATGCAAATAAATGAAAAGATATCCCATGTTTATAGATTGGAAGAATTAATATTGTTAAAATGTCCATATTACCAAAAATGAGTCACAAATTCAGTGCAATCTTTATCAAAATTCTAATGACTTTTTTCAAATAAATGGAAAAGAATTATCTTAAATTCATATGCAAATGCAAAAGATGCCTGATAGTCAAAGCAATCATGAGCAAAAAGAACAAATCTGAAGGCATCACACTACCTGAGTTCAAAATATAGTACAATGTCATAATAACCAAAATAGAATAATACTGGCATTAAAACAGATGCATAGGCTGATGGAACATAATAGAGACCCAGAAAGAAATCCATACATTTACAGCCAATTGATTTTCAGCAAGGTCACCCAAAAGCACACATAGAGAGAAAGATAGTTTTCAATAAATAGTACTGTTAAAACTGGATATCCGTATGCAAAAGAATGAAATTAGACCCCTATTTTCACCCAATACAAAAGTAAACTCTAAATGGATTAAAGACTAAAATGTAATCTTCAAAACTATGAAACTACTAGAAAAAAGCCTAGGGGAAATCCTTCATGAGTTAGACTAGGCAAGGATTTTTAAAATAAGACCTCAAAAGCACAGTGAACAAAAGTAAAAATAGACAAATAAGATTACATTAAATGAAAAGCTACTGTACCACAAAGTAGGCAATCAATAAAGAGACAAACCTACAGAATGGGAGATAGTATTTGAAGGCTATGAATCTGACAACGAGTTAATATATAGAATATTAAGGAACTTAAGTAAATAACAAAACAAAAACAGAAACAAATAATTCGCTTTGACCAACTTTTATACAAAATTCAGTTCTTTAGAATAATGTAGAATCTCCTTCCTCATAAGATGTAGAAGTGTAAAAAAAAAAAAAAGTCATGCTCCCACTAAAAATAGAAAAAAATCAGGAACTATGAAATTATAAATATTTTTTGGTTTCTCAGAGATTTGAGGAGTCAAGGCAACCAGGAAACCTGAATTCCAAAAAAAGGCAAGCCTCACCAATGAGAGACAAAACACAAGAACCGTCTCACCTGTGGTAGAGCACAGAAGGAAGGGGCAACCACCATTCAAGTGGGTACAAATAAATCACCTAAATCTTGACAAATGGTTAAAAGCTAAATTTGGGCTAACATCTCAATCTGGAATAACCAGAGGGTAGAAGAAAAACACTCTTTCAGGGTAAATGCAAGAAAAAATCCAGAGCTGCTTAAGCTTCTAAATTGACATAAACAGGCTTGATAATTCTAAGGGAGGATGGGAAATTCTGCCTATCCATATGCAGTCACAGACACAAGATATATTTTGGCTCCAAGGAGGTGGGTGAGGGATCGGAAATGTTAAGAGGGTGTCACCCCCAATGCCCAGTTGCAAAGTGCCTTTTTAAGAATGAAGATGGAGTAGGGCAAAAGAGAAGCCTTCCACCTCTACTATGAACCCAACACTGAATAGCAATCAACGGCATTCAACTGTTGGGGGAGAAGCAGTAGCATATATACGTATACTTACACACACACACACACACACATACACACACACACTTCATTGGTATACACACACACACACATACATACATCTATATGTATGTGTGTGTATGCCAGTGAAGATTGGTATATACCCTTCTCTGGCACAGGTATGCAGGGATGGCTATAGATGAAGGTACAGCATAAACATGGAGAACTGTAGCACACCTTTTAAGTGCATGGTATTAGCAGTTCACTGCTAAAGGATTATGAGATTGCAGGGCATTGAATGTAATGATGACATGACATAACCCAAACTGAGTCCAACTCCTGACTAATAAGGAGTTGATTGATTTGATTCTTCAAATTGTAAGCCTGAAAGAAGATATACACGTATTTTCTGGGGCAAATATTAGGTTAATGCAAAAGTAATTGCAGTAATGGCAAAAGCAACAAGTAATTTTGTATCAACCTCATATTTACCTTCTCATCTTTTGCTATATTCCTGATGTCTGTAATTAAATTAAAAATTTTGAGACACACAAAATACAAGGTGGCAGAGGATCATTGTCCATAGGTAAAGCAATCAGGAGAGCAGGACTCAGAAATGACTCATATGTTGAAACTGTGATACAGAGACTGAAATAAAAGTGATTAATAGGTTAAGGAACCTAATGGAAAAGGAGGACAACAGGAATGACTAGATGAAAAAAATCCCAGCATAGAAATTGAAAATGTAAGAAAGAGTAAAGTGAAATATAATGAACATCATATCAGAGATGATACATTCCTCTGGTAGATTCCTCAGTAGATCTGACAAAGATAAGCAATTAGTCAATAAACTTGAATACAGGTTGATTATCTAAACTTAAAGAGGAAAAGAGTGAAGATTTTGTGTGTGTGTGTGTGTGTGTGTGTATTTATTTGTGTGTGTGTGTGTCTGTGGGTGAAGAGACAGAATTCAAGAACTGTGAGACAATGCTGAATGATCTAATGTAAGTGAATTTGAAGTCCTAGACAGAAGGAAATATGACCAAGAATTTCTCAAAAATGAGTAAAGATATCAAACCACAGGTGTAATAATTCCAGCATAAGCCAAGAAGGATGTTTACCCCTATAATGCAAGTTAGAAGTCAAGGGAGTAACATCTTTAAAGTAATGAAAGACAAAAACAAAAACAAAAATAAACAAAAAAAAAAAACAAAAAAACCCCACTATGAACCCAGAATTTTGCACCCAGGAAAAATACTTTTTAAAATGGAGGCAAAATAAAGACTTCGTTTTTTCAGTCAAACAAAGCCTGAAAGAATTTATGCCAGTAGAACTGCATTGTAAGAAATACTAAAGGGAAGTATTTAGGCAGAGTAAGTCATTCACATTAGAACTGAATCTACACAAAGAAATAAAGATTGGTGTTAACTATGCCAATGAAGGTAAATGTAAAAGGCACATTTTCCTCATTTTTAATCACTTCAAAATATTTGACGGTTTAATGCAAAATTTATGACAGTATTAAGGAGTTTAAACTCTACATAAAATTAAAATATGTGACAATGATATCAAGAAGGAGAGGAGAGAGGATCTGGAAATATTCTATTGTAAGGTTCTGATACTATTTAAAATGCATATATAATTTTTTTTTGTTTTGAGTCAAGGTCTTGTTCTGTCACCAAGGCTGGAGTGCAGTGGTACGATCACAGCTCACTGCAGCCTCAACATTTCAGACTCATGCTATGCTCCTGCCTTAGCCTCCGGAATAGATGGAACTACAGGCATACACCACCATGTCTGGATAATTTTTTTTTTTTTTTTTTTTGGTAGAAATGGGTTATCACTATGTTATCAAGGCAGGTCTCAAACTCCTGGGCTCAAGCAATCCACCCATGTTGGCTTCCTAAAGTGCTGAGATTACAAGTGTGAGCCACAGCAACCTGCCTATATTATTATTTGAAAGTAGTCTCACATAAGGTAAATATGCATACTAACCCCTAGGGAACAACAACTCAAAGGTGTGGGAGGGATATAAGTAATTAGCTAATAATGGAAATAGAAGCAATTTTTAAATATTTAATTTAAAATAAGATAGAAAGAAGTAACAAAAAAAATCAAAGGAATTAATAAAAAGCAATTAGTAAGGTAGTAAATTTAAATTCAGTGATATCAATAATCATACTAAGTGTAAATTTCTGATCACCCTAATCAAAGTGCAGAGATTTTCAAGATTGACTAATAAAGGAAAATCCAACTATATGTTTTCTATAAGAAATTCATATTAAATATAAAGGCAAATATAAGTTAAAAGTAAAGGGATTAAAAATATTGTTAATAATTTTTAAAAGCTGGAGTGGTCATATTAACATCAGATGACATAAACTTCACAACAAGCTGTATTACTAGGGATAAAGAGGGACGTTACATAATGATAAATGGGTAAGTTCATAAAAAAGACAAATCATTCTTAAATGTCACTGGATAAGATTCAATATGTGAAAAAAATGATAGTATACTTATATAGAAATTAATGCAATAAATATAAATATAATAGTATCAAAAACATTAACAACTTAGATATATAATGGGATAATCTGAGGATATATCTGATGAAATAAATACAAAATTTGTTGTACTGAAAACTATAAAATATTGATTTAAATAAATCAAAGCCCTAAATAAATGAAGTTAATACCATGTTCATCAGTCAGAAAACAGTATTCATAAGATTTCATTTCTCCCTGATTTGGTCTATAGATTCAGTGCAATCCAAATCAAAATCTCAAACAGATCATTTTTTTTGTTTTGTTTTGGTTTGGTTTGGAATTTTTTTGGTAAAAATTAATAAGCTGATTCTAAAATTTAGGTGCAAAAAGCAAAGAACCTAGAATAATGGAGGCAATTTAAGAAAAAATAAAGGAATAAAGATGAAGAACCTATACTACTCAATTTCCAGATTTACTGTAAAACTGTAAAGTGTTGGTATATGGAACAATTGAACAAAATGGAATCCAGAAATAGATCCAAACATATATGATACATTGATTATTTATTAAAGTTGCCAGGGCAATTCAATGTATAAAGAATGGCCTTTCCAAAATTGGTGCCAGAACAATTGAGCATACATTTTTATATAGTATTTAAGTACTCATGTTTACAAATGAACTCAAAATGAATTATAAACCTTGCTGTAAAACCCAAAACTTTTAAGATAAAACACAGGAGAATCTTTGTGATTTTATTTTTTTTAGCAAAAATATAATCATATTTTAAAGCTCAGATGAAAGTTTTATATAGCCTTTATACATCAAATTGAAACCTATACTTTAAAAAACTATCTTATGCTTTTGACAACTATGTTTTAAATTTTTCATGTTTTTTTAGCAACATATTTTTAGCTTTAAAGGAAAATTCTTTTACATGAAAATAAGTAAAACTATTATAAAATGTTTATAAAAAACTAGAGCACAAAAGAAAATATTTATTTGTATAAAAGCCATTTGGTTAATATTTTTTTTCCTGTGAGAAGAGATTTATTTTCTTTTGAAAAACATTTATTATACTTTAAGTTCTGGAGTACATATGCAGATCGTGCAGCTTTGTTTTATATGTATGCACGTGCCATGGTGGTGGTTTGCTGCAACCATTGCCCCATCATCTACATTAGGTATTTCTCCTAATGCTATCCCTCCCCAATTCCCCCACTTCCTGCTACTCCTCCCCTCGTCCCCCATCCCCCAGGCCCCGATGTGTGATGTTCCCCTCTCTGTGTCTGTGTGTTCTCATTGTGTAACACCCACGCATGAGTGAGAACATGTGGTGTTTGGTTTTCTGTTCTTGCATCAGTTTGCTGAGAATGATGGTTTCCAGATTCGTCCATGTCCCTGCAAAGGACATGAACTCATCCTTTTTTATGGCTGCGTAGTATTCCATGGTGCATATGTGCCACATTTTCTTTATCCAGTCTATCCTTGATGGGGATATGGGTTGGTTCCAAGTCTTTGCTATTGTGAATAGTGCCACAATAAACATATGTGTGCATGTGTCTTTAAAATAGAATGATTTATAATCCTTTGGGTATATACCCAGTAATGGGATTGCTGGGTCAAATGGTATTTCTATTTCTAGATCCTTAAGGAATCACCACACTGTCTTCCAAAATAGTTGAATTAATTTACACTCCCACCAACAGTGTAAAAGCATTCCTGTTTCTCCACATCCTCTCCAGCATCTGTTGTCTCCTCATTTTTTAATGATCACCATTCTAACTGGCGTGAGGTGGTATCTTAATGTGGTTTTGATTTGCATTTCTCTAATGACCAGTGATGGTGAGCTTTTTTATATATGTTTATTGGCCACATAAATGTCTTCTTTTGAAAACTGTCTGTTCATATCCTTTGCCCACTTTTTGATGGGGTCTTTTTTTTTTCTTGTATTTGTTAAAGTTCTCTGTAGATTCTGGATATTAGACCTTTGTCAGATGGGTAGCTTGCAAACATTTTTTCCTATTCTCTTTGTTGCTGGTTCACTCTACTGATAGTTTCTTTTGCTGTGCAGAAGCTCTTAAGTTTAATTAGATCCCATTTGTCTATTTTGACTTTTGTTGACATTGCTTTTGATGTTTTAATCATGAAGTCCTTGCCCATACCTATGTCCTGAATGGTATTGTCTAGGTTTTCTTCTAGAGTTTTTATGGTGTTAGGCCTCATGTTTAAATCTTTAATCCATCTGGAGTTAATTTTTGTATAAGGTATAAGGAAAAGATCCAGTTTCAGCTTTCTGCATATGGCTAGCCAGTTTTCCCAACACATTTATTAAATAGGGAATCCTTTCCTCATTGCTTGTTTTTGTGGTTTGTCAAAGATCAGATGGTTGTAGTTGTGTGGCATTCTTTCTGAGGCCTCTGTTCTGTTCCATTGGTCTGTATCACTATTTTGGTACCAGTACCATGCTGTTTTGATTACTGTAGCCTTGTAATATACTTTGAAGCCAGGTACCATGATGCCTCCAGCTTTGTTGTTTTGCTTAGGATTGTCTTGGCTATGCAGGCTTTTATTTGGTTCCATATGAAGTTTAAGGTGGTTTTTTCCAATTCTGTGAAGAAAGTTACTGGTAACTTGATGGGGATAGCATTGACTCTATAAATTACTTTGGGCAGTATGGTCATTTTCACAGTATTGATTCTTCCTAACCATGAGCATGGAATGTTTTTCCATCTGTTTGTGTCCTCTCTTATTTCCTTGAGCAGTAGTTTGTAGTTCTCCTTGAAGAGGTCTTTCACATCCCTTGATAGTTGTATTCCTAGGTATTTTATTCTCTTTGTAGCAATTGTGAATGGGAGTTCACTCATGATTTGGCTCTCTGTTTATCTACTATGGGTGTATAGGAATGCTTGCAAATTTTGCACATTGGTTTTTATCCTGAGACTTTGCTGAAGTTCCTTATCAGCTTAAAGAGATTTTGGACTGAGACAAGGGGGTTTTCTAAATATACACTCATGTTATCTGCAAACGGGGACAATTTATGTTTTCTCTTCCCATTTGAATACCCTTTATTTCTTTCTCTTGCCTGATGGCCCTAGCCAGAACTTCCAATACTATGTTGAATAAGAGTGGTGAGAGAGGGCATTCTTGTCTAGTGCCATTTTCAAAGGGAATGCTTCCAGTTTTTGCCCATTTAATATGATATCGGCTGTGGGTTTGTCATAAATAGCTCTTATTATTTTATGATACAATCCATCGATCCCTAGTTTATTGAGAGTTTTTAGCATAAAGGGTTGTTGAATTTTGTCAAAGGCCTTTAAATTAGGCAAAATATTTTAGAGAGGACAGAAAAATCAAATTCACTAAAAAACTGCTAAATTGGAACCATAAAAACAAAAACTGCTCTTCAAAAAACACTATTAGGAAAATAAAAAGGCAAAGCACAGATTAGGAGAAAATATTTGCAAACACATGTTTGAAAAAGAACTTGCAGTCATAGTACATAAAAAACTCTCATAAAGTGAGACTAGGATAACAAATCACCCAATTTAAAATGTTGGCAAAAGATTTGAACAGACAGTTCACAAAAGAGATATTGATGGCATGAAAAGATGCTCAACATCATTCGTCATATGAAAATGCAAATTAAATCCACAGTGAGGTATCACAATAGACTCATTAGCTAAACTTAAAAGCTGATGACACCAAGTACTGCTGAGGAGGCAGAGCAATGGGAATCTCATACATTACTGATGGTAATGAAAAATAATACAGAAATTTTAGAAAAAGTTTTTGTAGTTTCTTATAAATTTAAGTGTACACTTAAACACAGCAATTCTATTCCTATCTGTTTATCCAAAAGAAAAGACAGTTTATGGACATACAAAAATTTTCATGTACGTGTTTAGAATCACAGCCACAAATTCTAGATAGCAGAAATGACCAGATAAACTCAACTTGTCCATTGTAATTTAACCAATGCCTTGTAAACTCTATTGTATAGCCAGAGATAAAAATACTGAGTAATATAAGGCCTCAGATTATCCCCTGTGGAAACCAATTGACTCTGCAATATAACAATTGCAATAATTTTTTATAAGCTCTTCTATAAAACTTTCAGTTGGGTGCAAAGTCTTCTGTAATTCATGCATATTACACTAATTGCACTCCCTTAATAAATAAAAAGCTTAAGGGATCTGCTATTTTTGAAGAGGTGTGGATGAAATCACAGCACCATAGCAGCAGGATTAAGAACAGAATTGGGAAAGAGAAAGGAAACAAGAATCTAATTTAAATTATTAGGAAACAAATAAAAGACATCTGAACAGTAATAAAAAATGAACACTCCTTAAAGGCAATAATTGCAGTCAGTTTAATATATATTAGTGTAATATTTTACAGTAAATATGAATGAATGCATGCAATCTAGAAGAAAGGTATGATGGGCATATGTTTTTCCAGTATAATTTAAATATTGGTAGGTATATACAAAACATGGTGAGTAATTGATTTCAGTATATTTTTAATCATTACTTGAAGAAAATTTTTATTTTCTTTGCTCCATTTACCATTATTCAGTTTCTGATGAGTTTGGTATGAAGGAAGTTGCACTTCATCACACTGGGAGCAAAGTGAATGCTTGCTTCCAATTCATTTGTTGACTGTGGTTGTATCATAGAGGAAGAAAGCTAAAGAACTCTTTACCTGGCTGCTTTTATTCTGGGGTCTAAATTAGAACTATCCTCTACCAGGAAGTCCTTGTTTTCTCCTCTTTGTCCTGTAATGTAGCTGCCCTAAAGCTCTAGAATTGTGCTGTCCAACATGGTAGCCACTAGTCATATGTGGCTATTTAAATAATTGTTTTTAGAGATTGCAGGGGAGTGAACATTGCTAACTACAGCCTAGACCACTTGGGCTCAAGTGATCCTCCCATCTCAACCTCCAGAGTAACTGGGAGTATAGATGTGCATGACACCATACCTAGGTAATTTCTTTTTTGTTTGTTTCTTTTTGGTAGAGACGGAGGCTTGCTATATTTCCCCAGCTTGTCTCAAACTCCTGGCCTAAAGTGATCATTCTGCCTTGGCCTCCCAAAGTGCTGGGATTACAGGTATGAGCCACTGTGCACATCCGCTATATGAGTTTAAATGAATTAAAGTTTAATAAAATTAAAACTTCACATCTTTAGTTGTAGTTCTCCCAGGACAATGCTTGAGAATCATAAGCAAACTAGTCCCTTCTATTGAAGAGTGCAGATTATATAATTTTTCCATAATTACAAAAGTTCTTTGGGTCATCAATAACCTAGAGCCAATAATTTTCTATCTAAAAGTATCTGCTTACAATAATGATCATCTCCCTCAGCTATTGTCCATCTCCCTAATTCTACATCTATAATGCCCTTATTTTGCCATCAAATTATTCATCACAACATTTAGTCTGAGGAAGTCATGTGTATTCTTTACTCCTTCAAGGTCTACCTGATCTGTAATAAATTTAGATAGCACTGAAACCTGTTGCCCTTCTAAAATGGAGCATTTCCTCTCTTCCTGCACTGCTACTTCCCAGAGCCCTACTCTGGGAAAATTGTTATATTAAATGAGATGGGAGTTCACAACATCATGAAATGCAACTAACAAAATTAATTCTAATTGCCCTATATAAAAGTACCATCCAATGGGTTGAATAAAGGATGAAAGTCTATAAGCAGAGAATAAAAAAATGGTTCTATTTTTCAGTTCAGGTTTGGCATTGGATAGGCTGCCAAGAAGTTCTTTGTTCAGTTTGTTTTTATTTAACAACATTATTAATGATTTGGAAAGAGAAGTAAACAAGTTCTTAATGAAACTCATTGATGAGGCTGACTGGGTAGTGTTACAAACGTGACTCATGACAAAGAAATTATCCAATGAGATGGAGAGGGCAGTGAACTATTGACAAAAGCTGCCCCAAATTATATTCTACTTTATAAAAATTAATGCTTAGTAATAAGGATGCCTAATTCAAAACAAAACTGCTTAACATAGACATAAGGAAAAGAATTTCTGGCCTTTGCAATATTAAACCCTGCAATATCCTTATAAAGGAAGCAGTGGGCTTTATGTTCTTTGATTAAAGTTGTATTATTTGATAAAGAGAAATAATTTTTTTTTTAGCCATGGCACTATCATCTTGGGATGTCTGGCTAATCAATAAGTAATAAGTTAGAGTAAGTTTGACTATTTTTTTTTCACCGAATTGATCTTCAGGTTATGTTTTTGAATTAGGTTATATGTGTGTGCAAGCAAGCTCATGCAAAATACAAATATAACTAGAAATGTTATTGTCTATCCTAGTCACAGTTTCTTATAAGGAACTCTGGCAGGTATTGAGAATATATATATATGTACACACTACACATGCACATATACACACATATATTTGGTTATACTGTTTCACAAATTTTACTCACATACTTAACCACATTTGAACAGTGGAGAAGAACAACAAAAATTAAAATTACTTGCTGATTTTGTAAATATGGTTATAAGTTAGAGTTATTTTAGTGTTATGCAACTTATTTTTATTGTACTAAAATATAAATAAAATGTACCATTTAACCCAGTTTTTGGTGTATAGTTCAGCAATATTAAGTATATTTACATTGTTGTGCAAGCATCAGCACCATCTCCCTCCAGAAGACGAAAATCTTCACAAACTGAAACTCTGCACCAATTAAAAAACAATTTTTTAAATTGGTACGGAGTTTCTTCAGCCTCTGGCAGTTACCATTCTATTCTCCATCTCTATAAATTTAACTACTCTAGTTACCTCATATAAGTGAATTCAAACAGCATTTTTTCGTTTCTGTCTTACTTCACTTAGCATGTCTTTGAGATTCTTCCATGTTGTAGCATGTGCCAGAATTTCCCTTCTTTTTTAAGACTGAATAATATTCTGTTACATGTATATACCACATTCTGCTTATCCACTCATTCACTGATGGACCTTCTGTAGTTTTCATCTTTTGGCTATTGTGAATATGGTACTATGAATGTTGATGTACAAATATATATTTAATTTTCTGATTTCAATTCTTCTGAGTAGATACCCAGTAGTGGAATTGTTGGATCAAACGGTAATTCCATGTTTAACGTTTTGAAACTGCCATACTGCCAACACAACCCATGTTACTATGCAACCCGGGAGGCAGAGATTGCAGTGAGCCGAGATGGCGCCACTGCACTCCATCCTGAGCGACTTGTCCTTTCCAGTATCACCAGACTCTAATATCTCTGAGAAAGTGGAAAATAGTCACTCTGTCCTTGAAATTTTCACCAAATAGTTCTATATTTGTATTTGCTGAGACTCCTTCCTGCCTGCAGATCTGCTGTGACCATTCGTTCATTTCACAGCTGGCCACCTGTCCCATATCCCTAGGAATACATCTTAGAGAAACTCTTTCACATGTTCATTTATATATAGATATAGATATAGATATATAGATATATAGATAGATATAGATATATAGATATATATATAGATATACGTGTGTGTGTGTTTGTGTATATGTGTGTATATATATTCATAGCAGTAGTGTTTATTAAATGAAAAATGGAAAATAGAAACAGCACAAATATTCAAAAGAATGTATAAATAGATTATGACATCTGTACTCAATGTAGTTTTGTATAATAAACTATAGTAACATGTAACAACATAGATGAATCTCAGAAAAAAATTGTATTTAAAAACTAAGCCACAGGAAACGTAATACAATGTATCATTTCTTATCATTTTTATAAATTTCAAAAGCAAGATACTATAAATGATACATTGTTTTAAAATATGATAAAAATATATTTTAAAGACAAGGGAGTAATAAATGTAAAATCAAGGAAGGTAATTATTTCTGCGGGTCAAGATAGAAGAAAAAGAGAGCACACAGGAAGATGGAGCACTACCGATCATATTCTATATCTTAATCTGAGTGGTTTTTCTTTATTTTGTGCTTTTTTATTGGAATGGGAGCAGTCAACCCCTTTTAGAACTGCTGCTTAGAATTCTCAAGTGTATGTAAAAAGGTGAAGATTGGAAAGGCTATGCTTCCCTTACCATGATGGCTTCTACATCCCACACCCCTATCATATCACAAGAAGAGGAAGTTTTATCACTATAGACAGTCCCCACAAGAGTGTCACCCACAGAGTCTCCGGTATATCTCCTCTTTGAAATACAGTATTTTTCTCAATTGTAAGTCACTGCTTGGTTTCACATTGTCAACATTCCTGGCTTATCCACAATAGCTGTGTACATGTGTAAAATAACAGTGGTTATTCAAACTATTTTCCAGTCACTCAGATCTATTCCTAAATTGAGGAAGTGTTTTTACTTGAATGAAGAAATATGTACATGAATAAATGAATGAAATATATGTTAATAGATTATTTAAAAGAATTAAAATACTCTGATGCAATTTAAAATTATATACCTGGGCCAGGTGCAGTGGCTCAAGCCTGTAATACCAGAACTTTGGGAGGCCGAGGCGGGCAGATCACAAGATCAAGAGTTCGACACTAGCCTGGCCAACATGGTGAAACCCTCTGTCTACTAAGAATAAAAAAATTAGCTGGGTGTGGTGGCACATGCCTGTAATCCCAGTTACTCAGGCAGCTGAGGCAGGAGAATTGCTTAAATACAGGAGATAGAGGTTGCAGTGAGTCAAGATCGTGCCATTGCACTCCAGCCTGGGCAACAGAGCAAGACTGTATCAGAAAAAAACAAAAAGAAAAGAAAAGAAAAAAAGAAAGAAAGAAAAAGAAAATTATATACCACATCAAATCACTGAGGCATGTATTTATGTAGGAAAAACATAAAATATATATATTTTTAAAGTAAAAGCAAATTTTAGAATACATCTTTTCTATTTGATTAAAATTTTCTATGTTATGAATACTCAATTAGAAGTAGATTAGGGCTATACTGATATACCTTTTATAGAAATTGTTATGTTTTTAAAAAAATAATCCATGAATATTTTAAATTCAGACTCTTCTAATGTGTTTTTTACATTTCCCCAGAATTCCTCCAGGGCAGTTCTGATGTATAACGCTATATTTTCTATGAATTTAGAAATTCATAAAAATTTCTTCCTTTTGGGTCTCTTTTATAAATCCTGACCCCTTCACTCACCATGGAGCAAAGTGAATGTTTATATTTACTAGGCCTCCACTCTCCCATATCATGCCAATTGTAGAACTGCCCCCCTCCCAACACGTGTCTAATGTACCTGTAGCTTTTGGAAATGGTTCTGTTGTAAATTTATTCTCATTAATTTCCTACTAAAACAGGTTCTTCAATTGTTGACATCTGGGGTTTCCCTATTTAAAAACAGCTACACACTGAATACTCACCTGCAGTAAAGCTTACTGATTGACAAGCTCTATTTTTATGCACAAAATTTCCAGTCAGCTTCTTAGCACTTTTTAAAACATTTTAATTAAATTATGATGCATATATAGAAAGTACACAAACTTAAGTGTGTGGCTCACTGAATTATGCCAAAATGAGGAAACCTAGTAACTACCACTGAATTATGAAATGAATCATTGCCAGGATCCCAGAAGTGCTGCTGGTACCCCTCCCATTCCCTCCTTCTCAAAGTTAACCATTATCCTAACTATAAAAACTATAGATTAACTTTATCTTTATCTATTTTTAAACTTTTTTGTAAGTGGGATTAAATATTATGTATTACTTTGTGTCTGGCTTCTTTCCCTCAATGTATTTGTGAGATTCATCCAGCGTAGCAGTTCCTTCATTCACATTTAAATTTAATTCACTTTATCCATTTGATCATTGATAGATGTTTGGATTTGGGGATGAGGATTTTTTTTTTTTTCAGCACAAATAGCTACAAAGCATTTGATACCCTGTTAGGTAGTACATACAAGAACAAACATAAACACTTGACTAGGAAACACACAAGCCTAAAAACTGTCGGGTTGAAAATGAAGACAACCCATTTTTCATGATATTTCCCCACATGAAAACCAGGACCATAAATTATATACAATAATATGTGTATGATATATGAAAATAAAATGATCCCATGTTCTGCATTCCTCTTGGTTGACCTTTCCCTTCTTAAAATTTTTTTCAACTTTTATTTTTGGTTTAGGAGTACACGTGCAGGACGCGCAGGTTGTTACATAGGTAAACACTCACCATGGTGGTTTGCTGCACAGATCATCCCATCACCTGGGATTAAGCCCAGCATCCATTAGCTATTCTTCCTGATGCTCTCCTTTCCCTCAACCCCCACAGTTGCCCAATGTGTGTCATTCCCTGCCATGTGTCCATGTGTTCTCTTTATTCAGCTCCCACATGTAAATGAGAACACGTGGTGTTTAGTTTACTCTTCCTGCATTAGTTTGCTGACGATAATGGCTTCCAACTTTATCCGCCTCCCTGTAAGGTACACCATCTCATTCCTTTTCATGGCTGCATTTTATTCCATGGTGTATGTGTACCACGTTTTCCTTTGGTTCTGTGCTGCTTCCGAGTGGTCCATCACCCTACCACCCCACTTTTCTTTGTTTCCGTGGGTCAAGTTGTTTGTCTAGTCAGTCCCAATGCGAGAACCTGGATATTTTAGTTGAAGGTGCTGAATTCACGCTCCCCTTTTCCCTCCTCTCTGTGAATGCTGCAGACTGCAACTGCTTCTAATTGGCGCTCTTGCCTCATGATTCAAGTATTGTTATTACAAACATTATTATACATGTCTATTGGTGTACCTGTGCTGGTTATAAGGTATGTGTATGTTGAGCTTTATACACAATGCTAGTTTTCAAAGCCAGTTGTAATAATTTACACTACCATCAATAATATTTGAGGGTTTCTACCAGTACCTCATTTTTGTTTTAACATGTATTTCCCTGATAGTTAATGAGTTTAGATCTTATGCAAAATGTCTGGTCAAGTTATTGCCCAATTTTCTATTGGTATGTCCTTTTCTTATTAATTTAAAGGAATATGTTATATATCCTAAATAACAGTTTCTAATAGTTATGCATGCCAAACTGTGGCTTGCATTTTTACTCTCCTAATGGTGCCTTTTGATAAAAAAGACTTCCTAATTTTAATAGAGTCCATTAATTAGTTTGCATTTAATGGTTTCCACTTTTTGAGTTTTATTTAAGAAAGTTTTCCCTACCCCCAATATCTTGACTGTATTTTTGTACTGACCTATAGTAATTCATGAACTTTTTTATTGATAGATCCTATTGAGAGTCTGAGGAAGGCTATGAGTATCTCTCAGAATAATTAAGCAAATAAAATAAAATATATAGCATTATAAAAAAAGAAATTATGTTGAAGTGGAATCCTATTCTTGGATTCACAAAATTAATAAATCACCCTTGTAGCTTTATTATTTTATCATTCATATATATCTACAATCCATCTGAACATAATTTTTATGTATGCTACAAAAAAAGGGCCAAGTTTCTCTTTATAAAATGTGGATATCTAATTGATCCTAGACCATTTTTGAAAATACTTTCTTTTCACCTTTGCTCAGAAGAACTGGCTTTTTATTAGTCAAGAGTTTAATATTGTGCAAGTCTGTTTCTAGATCTTAAAAATTACGTCCACTAGTCTGTTTTATATTCTTGAAATAATATAAAATTGTTTTAGTTACTATAGATTCATAAAATTTCTGATAAATGGTAGAATAAATCCTTCTACCTTGTTTTACTTTTATTTAAGAATGCCTTGGCTATTTTTGACCATTTGCATTTCCAAATAAATGTTAAATTTAATGTATTTTCTGTTAAATAGATAATAAGTGGAATATGATTTGAGATTGCCTGGCATTTATAGATCAGCATGGTAAATAACTACAATTACTTCAACATAGTCTTCTCATGCGTAAAAATTACATATCGCTTTATTTGCTTAGGTCTTCTTTAATTTCTCTCAATAATATTTTATAGATTTTTCTATAATGATTGTATATCTTTTCTTTTAGAATTATTTTTATGGATTATTTAGTGTATTATAAATGCAATCTTTTTGTGCTTCATTTTGGAATTGTTTATTCCTTGTGTAGAGAAATACAATTTTTGGATATTGAATCTGTGTGCAGAAAACTTGCTAGACTAATTTGTTGATGCTAATAATACAGTAATCCCTGCATATCTGTGGGACATACATTTCAAGGACCTAAATGGGTGCCTGAAACTGCAGTTAATACTAAATCCTATATATACTATGTTTTCCACATACATATATACATACGTACATACCTATGATAAAGTTTAATTTATAAATCAGGCACAGTATGAGATTAACAATAATAAAATTATAACAATTATAACAATACACCATAATAAAAGTTATGTGATTGTAGTCTCTCTCTCCCCCCTCAAAATATCTTATTGTACCATATTCACTCTTCTCGTGATGATATGAGATGACAAAATGCCTCTGTGATGAGATAAAATGAGGTGAATGACATAGGCATGTGATATAGTCTTACACTATTATTGACCTTCTGATGTAATGTTAGAAAGGGGATCATCTGATTGAGGTGATCCTGGATCATTGAGCCATGATGATATTGATGGTTGGATATCAGCAGCAGATGATGTTGATGACTAACAGTTGGTACACACAGCATGGATACTCAGGACAAATAAATGATTCATATTCAGGGCTCAACAGAGCAGGACAACATAAGATTTTTACCACCCTACTAAGAATGGTGCACAATTCAAAATTTAAGGCTCATTTATTTCTGGAATTTTCCTTTTAGTATTTTTGGACCACAGTTGGCTGTGAGCAACTGAAACTGTGGAAAGTGAAAACACGATAAAAAGAGACTACTGTCCTCTTATTTTTTTTTCTCTTGCCTCACTGCACAGACTACCATTGTTAAAATATTGAATAGAAGTTGTGAACACTGACTACTTTATGTGTCTTCATTATCTCAGTTGAAAAGATGTCAACATTTTGCTCTTACGATGTTAGTTGTAAATTATTTCCTAGATTGATCTATTCTTACTTTCCTAAATGTACTTTTAGCATAAATAGGCATTAAATTTTTTGAGATTATTTTTCTGCATCTATTCAGATAAAAGCTTCTGCTTTCTTCTGTTAATGTGATTAATTATATAGACTGACATTTAAATATTAAGACAACTTTTCATTCCTGAGTAAATGTAATTTGGTGGTGTTGTACCACTCAGTATACATATTGCTGGATATAGTTTGATAATTGTGTTTGCTATTTTACATCTATACTTATGAGATTAGGCTGTATTATTTATTTCTTGAATGTACTTGTCAAGTTTTCAAATCAAGATTAAACCCGGATTGTAGAATGAATCAGGGGACATTCATTGTGTTTCTCTTCTCCAGATGAGATTGTAAAAATACATGGCAGAATTCACTTGAAAAGTCATCTTTGCCTGGAATTTCTTGTGAAGAGGTTTGAAATTACAAGGTTAATATCTCTAAGCATGATAGGACTATGAAGATTCATTATTTCTTCTTCTGTCAGTTTTGGTAAATATATATGTATATATATATACACACACACATATATATGTATATGTTTGTGTATAAGTTTATATGTGGTAAGTGTTAAAATTAAGTATTTTTATAATTTTCCCACTTTAACCATTTAAATTACTCTTTTTTCTACTTTCGTAATGTGAATGCTAGGTTGTTAATTTAAGACCTTTCTACTTTTCTAAGAATATGATTTGCTAACATTCCCTTTGGCACTGCTTTATATCCCAGAAATTTTGATATGATATGTTTATACTTTCACTGAGTCCAAACTATTATCTAATTTTCCATGTGTTTTTTTCTTTGACCTCTGGGTTATTTGGAAATTATTGTTTAAATTCTAAATACTGGTACTTTCCACGTTATTCTGTTATTTCTACTATAATTTTGAGGTAGTCTTAAAAGCCACCAACCCTTTTAAAATCCAACCCTCCTATAATTTCAACTCTCTTAAAATTACTAAGACTTGTTTCATTGTATGGTCTGCCTTGCTGAATGTTTTCAACACAATTGAATGTATATTTTGCTGCGGTTGATGAAGTGGTCTATAAATGTCAGTTAGGTCAAGTTGGGTAACAGTACTGTTTAGTTATTTTATATCTTTATTGATCTTTCATTTACTTATTCTATTAATTATTGAAAGTGTTGAAATCTCCAACTATATGTGTGTATCGATTGTTTGTTTTTTCAGTTTGATCAGTTTTTGCTTCATATGTTTTAAAGGTCTGTTATTATGCTAATACACACTTAAAACCTTACGTCTTTTTGATGAATTGGTAACCCTTTAACTTCATGAAGTGTCTCTTGTTATCCCTGGTAATATTCTTTGTTCTGAAGTACACCTTGTCTGATATTAACATAGGTACTCCAGCTTTTGTGAATAGAGTTTGCAGGGTATATCTTTTTCTATTCTTTTATTTTTCTATGTCTTTAGACATAAATTCTTTCCATAATCTTTTGGTTTTCAGAGTTTTGTGTTTAAAAGTGTGCTCTTATTTATATTTTTGTTTTTCTAAACATAAAGTGTATTTTCTTCTCTAGCTGCTTTGAATATTTTTTCACCACTGATTTTCAATAATTGTTTTGTAATGTAGATTGATAGAGTTGTCTTTATGTTTATTCTTAGATGGCATCACTCAACTTCTTGAATATGTAGTTTGTAGGCAGAATACTGTCCCCCTAATATGTCCATTTCCATCTATAGTACATGTGAATATGTTATATCACAGCAGAGAGGAATTAAGGAGGCAGGTAGAATTGAAAAATGTAACCTGCTAATCAGATGAGCTTGAGATGAGACTACTCCGGATTCTTCAAGTGGGCCTGATGTAATCACAAGGGTCCTTGTAAGTTAAAAAGGGAAACAAGAGAGTCAGCGTCAGAGTGATGCAATGTGAGAAAGACTGAGCAAGCCACTGCAATGCAGGAAGCTTCTGGAATCTAGAAAAGACAAGAAAATTAATTCTCCTCTAGAGCTTTCAGAAAGAAACACAGCTAAGCCTGTACCTTAATTTTAGCCCAGTGAGAACTTTAGTCAATTTCTGAACTCTGGAATTGTAAGATATACATTTTTGTTACCTTAAACCACTAATTTGTGGTAATCTGTTACAGCCACAATAGAAATATGATTTATGTATGTTTATAGTTCTCCTTAAATTTAGAAAATTTGGGGCCATTATTTTTTCAAATATTTTTTCTCTCATACTCCCACTCCCACGTCTTGGGCTTTTAATTAAGTGTATGTCAATATCACTTGATATTATTCCAGAGGTCATTGATGCTCTGTTGATTTTTTTTTCAAATCATCTTTTTAACCTCTGTACTTCATCTTGGTTACTTTCTATTAGTATGTCTTAATACTTATATTTTCTTCTTCAATGTCTGATATGCTTTTATTTCACCCAGCATATTTTTAATATGTTATATTTTTTCAATTCTAGATGTTTAATTTCAGTCTTTCTTAAATCTTCTCTTTCTCACCACAATATGTTCATATTTTCTTATACCTCTTGAATACATGGACATATTTATATCTGTATCACTGTTCTTTTCTGCTAATCCCACTATCAGTAATTTCTGGGTGTGTTTTTATTGGTTGTTTCTTCTCTGGCTTATGAGTCATGTTTTCCAGCTTCTTGGATGCCTGGTAATTTTTAATAGGATCCCAAATACTGTCAATTTTATCTTTTTTAGTTTTAGATTGTGTTTCTTTAAACCATATCAGATTCCTTTCTGGCATCCCATTAGTTCTTTCCACTCAGGGCAGTGGGCACATGAACAATTCCCAATCCAGTATGAGCTCTAAAAATGATTCTCCTTCCTCCTCTCTGTCAGATCTTTCCCATCCTAGTATTGTTTCCTCTCAAAAATGTGCCAGTCAGTACTCACCCAAAGACTTGAGAGAATGCCTCTGTGTCTCTCTGGATGTCTCTATCTGGACAGATTCTTACTCACTGTATTCAGCTCCACAAACTCTACCCACTTTGACCTCCTCAAATTCAATCTCTTCCATGTCAATTCACTGGCACATGCTGTTTGAATTCCCTCTCCTTGCACTTCAACCTGGTAACTGCTTGTAGGCAGTAATCTGTTATAAGGCTCAATTTGTTTTTCCTTTTCTCAGAAATCATGATCTGACATGATCTGTTTTCTAATGTCTGCAAACTGTCATTTCATTGATTTTGTCTGGTTTCCCAGCTGTTTAAGGTGAGAGAGTAAATCCTGGCCCTTTGGCCAGAAGCAGACATCTGTCCACATTACCTAATGTTTTATTTTTATAAAGTCATTTGTGATACCTTTTAATTAAGGAGTGATGTCCCTTTGTTATTCCTGACATTAGCTTTTTTTCATCACCTTTCAATACTTTATTCATTAGTCTTGCAGGGGTTTATTAATTTTGTTTATCTGTAAAACAAAGTGAAAACTAACTTTGGGGTTTGTTGACCCTCCATTGTATATTTGTTTCTATTTTTGTAATCTTCTTTTCCTTTTTTCTTGTTTATGTTTAATTTGTTGTTCTTTTGCTGACTTCTTAAATTTTACGCTTATATCATTAGTGTTAGTCATTCTTTTTTGGTATCTTACAAATTTAAGGCTGTGCACATTTCTTTAATAGGGACTTCAGATAAATTTTCCATTTTGGCATTTAATTTATTATCATTCAGTTAAAGCTATTTTTATTTTTTCATTTTCTTAATAATGGGGAATTTTTTCCAGTTGTTCTCTTATTAATTTCTAGCTTAATTTTATTATTATAAATTTATATAGTCTATATAATTTTAGTTTTGCTGAGACTATATTTTTGGCCCAGTACGTTGTTGATTTCTGTAAATATTCTTTGTGTACTTGAAAAAAATGTATTTTGCAGCTGTCAGGAGATATATACCACACATACACACACACACACACACACACATATATACAGACATACGCATACTTAATTTAATGATGCTATTTTAATGATCTATATAACCAATTTTAATCATGCTATTGAAATCCTATTATGTATACTTGCTAAAAATCTACATTCTTCCAAACTCAATATTTCTGATTTTTTGTCTGCCTTTTCTCTCATTACTTATATAGGTGATAAATTTTGTTTATTTTGATTTTCGTCTAGTCTATTTTTCTTCTAATTATTTAAATTTTTAATATATTAGGTAGTGTGATTATGTTAATCTAAATTAAAAATTACTCTAATTCTTTGCAATTGAAACTTCTATTATTTTGAAATGTTGCTTTTTATAGCTGTTCTTAACATAAGCGTTAATCCAAATCACCTAGGTTGCCATTACAGATATGAAACCAGTAACTCACTCTGCAATCGGAGTGAATGTTTCAGATTATAAGATAATTGAGGAAAGCTTTTTCTTTGAGATATAGAATCAAACATAATCAAAAGTGAAGTGGGGGATGGGGCACAGAGAAAACAGATACTACTTTAATTAAAACTAACTTATTTTCTCTGAGATATAAAGACATAACAAGATATTGTATCCAATAAAATAGAAGGATGTATAAATCAAAGCAAATCAGAGAAAATGAAAAAGATCCCTGAAATCAACAACACAGTAATCAAATTAATACTAAGGATAAAATTTTAAAAGTCAGGAACTCTCACAAAAGAACAAAAATTAGGACATATAGAAAATAGAAGTGAAAAGATAAGACAATGACAGACTTAGATAAGTGAGAGGCATAATGTTGAACTCTTGAGGAACATCCACCTGATAGCAGTCTCAATGTAGAGATCAGAGGGAACAGAAGGGAGAGTTATTAAAAAATAGTATTAGGGAAATTTGAACCTATACATTGAAAGCATCTGCAGTTTACTCAAAAAATATATAATAACACTTTTATAAGAGTCTCATAATCGTAGAGTTTCAAAATACCAGCAATCAGATGCAATACTAAAAGCTTCCAAAGAGGGGAAAAAATAATGCATATGATATGGAGAAGTCAGAATGGCAAGGAACTTCGCAGAGGAGAGAAGAGAAAGCAGTTCCATAGAGTAAAGGAAGACCCCATCTCAGCATCTAAGCAGTTGTCCTAGAGAGCAAACAATACAAGTGGGAAGAGGAAATGGGGTCTATCACAGGGAAGTTCCTTGATGGAGAGAGGGGAAATTGAACCGCTGGATCATTTGATGTATTGGAGAATATGGGGGAAAAAAAGCTAAAAATATGCATAGAAACATTTGTCAAATTATAAAAGTAGGTGTATAGAAATCTAAGTAAATGAACAACAAAAACAGTTACTTATCATAGAAAGCAAAAAGTTGCATGAAATAAAAACTATAATTGTAATTCATTATGTGACTCATCAGAGAATGTTTACCTCCTCATAATCAAGTAAAAATGTAATCACTGACAACCAAAATTATAATATTATTAAAATGGGAAAAGAGTAGAAAATAAAATAGAAGATACAAAATGTTCAGAAACCATAGCATCAAGTCAATACCCGAAATTAATAAATCAAGAAAATGAAGGATATAAACGTTATTTACAAATATGGTGGTAGTGCTAACATTAAAAAGTTAAAAATTAAAAAGTTAATTGTAGTTAAAAATTTGTCTAATTGAAGTTTTAAAAATAAAAAGAGTTTTGGAAATCTAAAAGTCCTAATCCAGCTCTGTCTCAAATCTCATTTTTCTTGATCTTCACCACTGCCTATCTTTCTATTCATTCTACACATCAGCTCCAGTGAGTTTTCAAAATACAAATCTTATCATCTTTATCCAACTCCTAAACTCC
>CAUYLG010020180.1:0-22693 GCA_963573385.1 Cacajao melanocephalus | reverse complement strand
TGATGAAACCCTGTCTCTACTAAAAATACAAACATTAGCCGAGCATGATGGCACATGCCGTATAATCTCAGCTACCCGGGAGGCTGAGGCAGGAGAACTGCTTGAACCCGGGAGGCGGAGGTTGCAGTGAGCCAAGATTGTTCCATTGCACTCCAGCCTGGGCGACAGAGCCAGACTCTGTCTCTAAATAAATAAATAAATAATAAAATAAATGTTTATGTATCTATAGAGAGAAAGAGAAAGTAGAACAGAGGTTATTGGGGTTGAGAGGAACAGGAGAGCTGTTGTTTAATGGGTATAGAGTTTTTGTTGGAACGATAAACATGTTTGGGTGTAGACGGTGGTGATAGTTACGCAGTACTTTTTTTTTTTTTTTTTTTTTTTGTGAGATGGAGTCTTGATCTTGTCGCCCAGGCTGGAGTGCAGTGGTGTGATCTCAGTTCACTGCAACCTCCGCCTACCGAGTTCAAGCAATTCTCTGCCTCAGCCTCCTGAGTAGCTGGGATTATAGGCATGTGCCACCACGCCCAGCTAATTTTTGTATTTTTAGTAGAGTCCGGGTTTCACCATGTCGTCAGGCTGGTCTCGAACTCCTGACCTCACAATCCGCCCGCCTCAGCCTCCCAAAGTGCTGGGATTACAGGCGTGAGCCACCATGCCCAGCTGTGGATGTATTTCATGCCACGGAATTGTATACTTACAGACGGTTGACAATGATAAATGTGATGTATACTTTACCGTAATAAAAATAAGTTTTGAGAAACCAGCTAGGTGTGTTTGTGTGGGTCTGTTTCTGGGCTCTCTGTCCTGTTCTGCTGTTCTGTCGGTGTGACCGTCCCACCCCATCTTGGTTACTTGCTGCAGCAGGCCTGAAGCATGGGGAGAGAGATTCCTCTGGCTTTCTCTCTCTTTCTCTTTTTTTTTTCTTTTTCAAGACTGAGCTCTTGAAAAAAGGGCTCTGGGGCCTGGCATTTTGGAGCTCCTCTAGGGTTCCCCTGGTAGAAGATGGCACTGTGGTGGGTCCAGGTTCGGAGTCACCCTTGACACCACCTCATCCTCAGCCCCAGCGTCTGACTCAATAGCCCGTGTTGCCTTTTCTTGGTAGACGTAGCCCAGACCTGGCCACCTCTTTCCCGCTTCTGCTGTCCTGGCTGGCTCGTCAGTTACTGGAGCACTGCTGCCTCCTTGTCACTCATCCTCACACCCACTCAGGCCCCTTGATCCCGTCCTTCACAGGGCAACCAAAGTGACATCTGCAAAACCCAGGCCCGGCTCCCACCTGTAATCCCGGCACTTGAGGAGGCCCAGGTGGGCAGATGGCTTCAGCTCAGGAGTTCGAGACCAGCGTCGGCAACATAGTGAGACCTTGTCTCTATATAAGTAAATATTTTAAAAATATAAAAACCCAGGCCTGTCTTCAGCACCCATCTTGTCTCCTCTTGCTCTCCGACCATCTGCCTCTGCCACACCGTCCCCCGTCAGGCCTGCTACCTACCCTTCCCTCCAGCCAGCTTGCGTCAGCTGGACTAGCACTTTTTTTTTTTTTTGAGACAGAATTTCATTCTTGTTGCCCAGGCTGGAGTGCAGTGATGCAATCTTGGCTCACTGCAACCTCTGCCTCCAGGGTTCAAGCGATTCTCCTGCCTCAGCCTCCCAAGTAGCTGGGATTATAGGCATGTGCCACCACGCCCGGCTAATTTTTGTATTTTTTTAGTACAGATGGGGTTTCTCCATGTTGGTCAGCCTGGTCTTAAACTCCCGACCTCAGGTGGTCCTCCTGCCTCGGCCTCCCAAAGTGCTGGGATTACAGGCCTGAGCCACCATGCCTGACCCGGACTTTCACATTTTTTGGTGTGGTGCTTGACTATAAGCCTGATGGGGTGCGGCCCATGCTGCACTTCCGGGCAGCACATGATAGACTCACATTGGATTTCTGTCGATGGCCTCCATGAACCTGGGAAGGAGGTTGCGTGTGTCAGGGGCAGGTGACTGGGGGCGGAGGGTATGCAGAAATGGGGACAGAGAGGTGGGCATGACCCCGGTGAGGAGATGGCTTTAGCTCTGCGGGCTGAGTAGGCTTTTAGCAGGAGAGGATGCAATCAGATTAGATTTACAAAGGTCTCCCTGACCTAGCCGAAAAAGGCAAAGGCTTTGAATAGACACTTAGCGGAAGAGGACATTCTGATGGCTTTTATACGTATGAAAGACGCTCAGCCCTACTAAATAGAAAAATACAAATGAAAACTAGGCTGAGGGGGGCCAGGCCTCACATATCAGCAAAGATCAGAGAGACTGGCCACACCCGTGCTGCGAGGCCAAGGGGAGACAGGCCCTGGCTCTGCCAAGGGGCTGTGAGTGGGGACCGCCCTCACACAGGGCCACTCGGCAGTGGTGAACTTTGCTGGGCATTTACCCACAGACACACTTACACACCTGTGAAAGGAGAGCTGCACACGGTGAGTACTGCTGCACCATTTATAAGAGCAAAAGACAGGAAACCACCAGTCTGGCCCCGTGGGGACTGGCTCCAGACATCACAGTCTTCCACACAGCTGCCAAAGCAGCCAGGCAGGGCTCTGCCAAGATCAAGGCAGGGGAAGATCACCAAGACACACACACATGTGCAGCACATCTGTGGTTTCAGTTACCCGATCAACCACGGCCTGAAAGTGCATGGAAAATTCCAGAAATAACCAGTTCATTCATTTTGTTTGTTTATTTATTTTTTTGAGATGGACTCTTGCTCTGTCATCCAAGCTGGAATGCAGTGGCACCATCTCAGCTCACTGCAACCTCTGCCTCCTGGTTTCAAGCGATTCTCCCACCTCATCCTCCCAAGTGACTGGGATTACAGGTGTGCACCACCACACCTGGCTCATTTTTGTATTTTTAGTTGAGACGGGGTTTCACCATGTTGGCCAGGCTGGTCTCAAACTGACCTCAAGGAATCCGCCCACCTCAGCCTCCTAAAGTGCTGGGATTACAGGTGTGAGCCACCATGCCTGGCAAGAATGAACTTTTTATCCATGAAATTGTGAAGAAGGGAAAGAATTTGTGCTAGGTTTATTGTCACACCTCAAAGTACAAAAGCTACAGCCACAGGGCATAAGTGCTTGGTTAAGATGGAAAAGGCATTAGGTTTGGGGGCGGAAGATAGGAACTTGTGAAACGTGTTGCAGCTGACGGCGGTTGGGTTCGATGTTGTCCACAATTTCAGGCATCGATTGGGGGTCTGGGAACACATCCCCTGCAGATAAGGGGAACTACCGGATATATAGTCTACCCTTCGTATCACAGGCCCTCAGGATCACGTGTTCTGCACCCACCAATTCAACCAACCAAGGACTGAAAACGTACTCTGAAGGGCCGGCTTTTCCATCCAAGGTTATGGATGGCTGACCGAGGGACGTGAGCATCCCTGGATGTGGTACCTCTTGCGGGGGTTCTGGAGGCAATCTCCTCAGCTGCCTAGGGACAACTGCATAAATATATATATTTTTTCTTTAAAATCATAATTATAAATTGTTAGGATACACACTGAAAATTACATAAAACATAAATGTGTAGCATAACCAATTACTGTGAAGGGAAGAATCTATGTAGCCACCCTCCAGGTGAAGAAACAGAGGTGCCAGCCTCCCCCAACCCCCAAAAGCTCCCAGTCCCTCCCTTCCTCAGAAGCAGCCACTCTTTTTAAAAATTTAGTGGTTTTTTTTTTTTTTTTTTTTTGACACAGAGTCTCACTCCATCACCCAGGCTGAAGTGCAATGGTGCAATCTCGGCTCACTGCAACCTCCACCTCCTGGGTTCAAACAATTCTCGTACCTCAGCCTCCCAAGTAGCTGGAATTATAGGCATGTGCCACCACACCCGGCTAATTTGTGTGTGTGTGTGGTTTTTGTTTTTTTTTTTTTTGAGATGGAGTCTCACTCTGTCGCCCAGGCTGAAGTGCAGGGGTGCTATTTTGGCTCACTGCAACCTCTGCCTCACGGACTCAAGTGATTCTCCTGCCTCAGCCTCCTGAGTAGCTGGGATTATAGGCACCCACCACCACACCCAGCTAATTTTTGTATTTTTAGTACAGACGGGGTTTCACCATGTTGATCAGGCTGGTCTCAATCTCCTGACCTCAGGTGATCCACCCGCCTCGGCCTCCCAAAATGCAGGGATTACAGGCGTGAGCCACCGTGCCCAGCCTTAGTTTTTGTGTTTTTAGTAGAGTTGGGATTTCACAATGTTGGCCAGGCTGGTCTTGAACTCCTGGCCTCAAGTAGTCTTCCTGCCTTGGCCTCCCAAAGTGCTGGGATTACAGGCATGAGCCACCATGCTGGATCAACTCTCCTGACTTTTGAGGTCATCACGTGCCTGCGTTTCTCTCGGCTTGCCAGCTCCGTATGTAGCCTGAAGCAGTTTCCTTTTGCCTGGTCTTGAACCTTGAAGTCTGAGGATGGAGTGGTGTTCTATGATTTGGCCTCTTCTTTGATGCTCATGCACGCGTAGCTGCAGTCATTCATTCATTCTCCCTGTCATGTGCTGTGCCATGGAGCCAGGAGGACACCCTTCATTCGCCACCTCCTGGGGACAAGCATGTGTCCCGTTTCCAGTCTCTTCCCGCACGTTGCTCCCTGCCCATGGGCCTGCCTCATGCTGGGGTGTGTACCCAGGAGAGCTCTTGCCCCGTCCAGCATGTGTCCCCGCCTCCCCTGGATGCTGCCAAGCTCCTCCCAAGTGCCAGCAGCGTGGGAGAGCCACAGAACGTTTTCAAGAAGAGCAAGGTAGAGAATATTGCATGTTACATAGCTGCCATTTCTGTTTTTTTAAAAAAGCGGCTAATCCTGTGTGTACCAATAGACATATGTAGGATTTCTCAGAAAGGAAAAAAAAACCAGAAAGTCTAGGAAGGGTTGCCTCCAGGGTTGATGAGCTGGGCCTGGGTGGGAGGAGGACATCTTGTCACAGTTCACGCTTTGGTGCCTTTTGGCTTTTGAACCGTATGACTGTATTACAGAGACAGAGACAGAGAAGGAAAGGAAGGAAAAGGGGTAGATGGGCACAGATGTGGTAAAGTGGGAATCGCTGAGAATCGCCCACTGCACCTCCTGCTCCCTCCCCTGGGGACCTCGCTTCCTGCGGCTGTCCAGAGCTGTCCAATCCTCACCTGCTCCCACCAGAGCCAAAACCTGCCCGTCTGGTTTGCAGAGCTGCCCCACCTGGCCCCACTCTGGGTGGTTACTCGACAGGTGCCCCACCCTCACCCCACCAGGAGGCGGTGGCCTGAGATCTGGGCCTTCTGGGATCCCCTAGACCTACCCTGCTGTGGTCCAGGGCCCAACCCAGTCCCTCCTTGGACTTCTTTCCTCATTGTGGGCAGGGGCTGGACAGAAGGTGAAGATGGGAGTTCTAGGCCCTCATCGCAAGTGCTGGCCTCCCAGCCCACGATCTGTGTGTGAGATAGCATCTGTCCTCAGGGAGTAGGCTGCGGGGACAGGGGTGTGCCAGAGCAGGGCAGTGGGAAGGACCCAGGCGCCTCCGTCTGCCGTGTGCCTGAGCACTTGCTTACTGTTGTCCCTGGGTTCATCATGGCCTGGGCACCCAGCAGCCTTGGTCCCTGCCACCTACCAGACTGAAGCCCCTGGTGGAGTCCCCCTAGGATGTCAGCTACCCTGGGCAGGGAGTTTTTTGTGGGGTTTGTTCAGTGCTGAATTCTCAGGGCGTCCCACAGCGTGCCTGGTGTGTGCCTGGTGTGTGCCTGGAGCTCAGTAACGGTGTGAATGAATGAGAGGCAGACAGGCTGCAGACAGCGACCACCTGGGTGGCCAGGGCTGGCATGAGGAGGTGCAGGGCAGAGTGGGCAGGGCTAGGAAGGAGCCGGGGGGATACCTAACCCAGCCTGGGGTGGCACGCAGGGCTTCCTGGAGGAGCAGGTGCCTGAGGTGGAGCCGGAGGGTGAGAAGGGATGAACCAGGCAGCCCTCCAGGGGGTTGTGGGGAACAGACAGTGTTCACAGGAGAAACAGTTACACCTGCGAGCTTTGCCTCGGGCCAGCCTTTGCACAGGAGGTGGGATTGGAAGGGGAGGCAGGGGTGTGGGTGGAGCATCTTTTTCTCCTTGTCCAGAATGGGGGTTATGATCACGCCAGGCTCCTGCTCGGAGCAGCTGGTTAAGGGCACAGACACCGGGACTGACACCCTGCCTGGGAGTCCCCGAACTGACCCCCCATGGGCATCAAGTCACTGCATCGCTCCCAGCCTCAGCGTCCTCCATGATGAAAGGGGCCTGCTGAAGGAGCTGTCCCATTTAGGGCAGGGGTAAGGCAAAGCACCTGAGCCCACACATGTGGCAAGAGCAGGGCCTGGCCCAGAGTAAGGCCCTGTTGTGTTGAGCTGCCTGTTTTCAGCAGGGTTAGTTTCATCCTGGTGAGACGGCACCAGCACGGTGTTCCACCTCCCGGCCTCCCTCCCTCCTTTTTCCGCCGTCCACACCTCCCAGCCCCATTCTCACACCTCCGGATGGTGATGTGGGGGCTTCACCGTGGTCTCCTCTGACCTCGCCCCTTCCCGGGTCAGGCTGAGTCTCGGATTCTTCCTCATGGGTGACAGGGGCAGAGTGGCGCCTTTCCTCTAGCCCATGCTGGGCATTTGCTGGAATCCCAGCTGGTCGGTGTGGAGGAAAAGTCGGCTCCAGCTCTCCAGTTCTGCCTCCGCATCAGAGCCCACCCACCCCCTCCCTGGGGCTGTATCCTGTACCTAGTGGCCCTGCTGCTCCCCAGCTGCCGCCACGCACACACCCCAGTTCCTTGCTTCAAACCTGGCTGCCCCTTAGCTGCCTGGCCAGCGTCACAGGGACTCAGTCTTGCTGTGTAGTCACTGCCTCTGGCTCCTGGCACCTAGCCTGGCCTGGGCGGGTGAGGCAGGGTGTGCCTGTTGGTGGGAGACCGACCCTGCTGAAGCACAGGCTGTCTTGGGGTCCCTGCCCAGCCCTGCCCTCTGTCCAGGCAGCTGTGGGCCACCCACCCGGGCCCCAGGCTCAGCCCCGCCTCCCTCCCGCCCTCCGTGGGTGGAAGCCACAGCCAAGGCTCAACTCCTGGCCGCGTCACTGCTGCCCCGGAGGCTGGAGCACAGAACCCAGCCAGTTCTCCTCGGTGAGTGCCCACGTCGAGGGCCTGGGGAGCCCTGGATCTACTCTGCTCTCCCAGCTGGAAGCCTGTCTGTCCACAGGCCCGCCCTGTTGAGGGTGGCCCAGGAAGTGGGAAAGAGCGAGGTGGAGGTGAGCTGGCCAGGCCTCAGGAGGGAGGGGAGAGGGAGGACCAGACTGGCTTCCGGGGAAGGAGGGTCTGCCGCCTGGCCGCTGGAGCCACCCTGAGCACGTGTGACTGGGGCTGGGGCTGGGGCTGAGTCACTGAGTTTCCACATGTGTGTGACAGCAGGTGTCTGAGTGTAGGTCCCTGAGCCTCTCTGTGGGAGCACGTTCCTGGGGTCTGGCTTGCATGGGGGGGCAGTTTCCGTGAGGCTGTGCCTCACTCAGTCACTCTGGGTGACCCTGGAAGTGACTGGGTGTGCCTGGGTCCATGGAGGTCTCCTTGCACCATATCTTCGTTCAGCCGCACTTTCTGCCGTACTTTACCTTGTGCTGGGGAAGGCTGGGGACACAGAGGGGCTAAAATGGGCCCAGGCCCTGCCCTCCTGGGTCTCCCAGTCCATGGGAAAGGCAGAGCTGTCATCAGACAGTAACAGCCCGTCAGGCTCCCCACTCCCAGCCCTGGAGAAGTAAGACGAGCACATTTGCTCTGCAAAGGGGACCATGCCCAGCATCCTCTGTAGTTTATTTCTTCATTCATTCATTCATCATTCAGCAGCAAGAATGGCAGTAATGATAACAGCAGCAAGCCTGCAGTGAGGCCCCACTCGGTACCAGTCACTGTTGTCAGTGTTTTACGTGTGTCGTCTTATTCGCTTGTTCAACATTCCCAGGAGGTAGGGACTATCACTACCCCGTTTGCAGATGAGGACACTGAGGCCCAGAGAGGTTGAGTAACTTGTCCAGGGGCACACAGCTTGGAGTAGTAGAGCCAGTGCCTAGGACTGGGCAGTCGGCTCTTAACCACCAGTTAACTGCCGAGCCCCTGTACTGGGCCAGGCCTGTGCTGAGGACAAAGCAGTGGCCAGGAGAGGCAAGCCCTGTCCTCATGGGGCTGCCTGTCCATCGCAGGAGACGTATTAATCAAGGACCATATGGACGGATGTAAAATGACAGCTGTGGCAGATGCTGTCAAGGGGAAGGCTTGGGACGTGCAGGGTTTTTTTGTTTTTTGTTTTTTTTACATGGAGCCTCGCTCTGTCACCCAGGCTGGAGTGCAGTGGTGCAATCTTGGCTCACTGCAACATCCGCCTCCCAGGTTCAAGTGATTCTCCTGCCTCAGCCTCCCGAGGAGCTGGGACTACTGGCGCATGCCACCACACCCGGCTAATTTTTGTACATTTAGTAGAGAAGGGGTTTCGACATGTTGGCCAGGCTGGTCTTGAACTCCTGACATCAGGTGACCCACCTGCCTAGGCCTCCCAAAGTGCTGGGATTACAGGCGTGAGCCACCGCACCCAGCCATGGACATGCAGTTTGAAGGAAGAGGAAGGGATAATAAAGTGAAGGATGGCTGGGCATGGTGGCTCACACCTGTAATCCCAGCACTTTGGGAGGCCGAAGCAGGTGGATCATGAGGTCAGGAGCTCAAGACCAGCCTGGCCAACATGGTGAAACCCTGCCTCTACTAAAGCTATAAAAATTATCCGGGCATGGTGGCAGGTGCCTGTAAACTCAGCTACTCGGGAGGCTGAGGCAGGAGAATTTCTTGAACCCAGGTGGCAAAGGTTGCAATGAGCCGAGATCACAGCACTGTACTCCAGCCTGGGCAAGAGTGAGACTCTTAAAAAAAAAAAAAAGCAAAGGTTGCGGGTGGGGGGTGGGTGGCAGCACTTCAGGACCCAGGCCAAGGGCACAGTCCATGCAGAACCAGCGAGCCTGGTGGCAGGGATGGCACTCTACCCGGAGGAACGAACGAGGGCAGAGCTGCTCCCTCCACCGAGGCTCTGCTTCTGTGTCCGAAGGCCAGGGTGCTCCCCGGATCTGTCTCTTTATGAGCTTACCCGTTGTGGGGACTCATGGATTTCCAGAGGCACCCCCCATGTGATTTGACTCTTGCCAAGATACACTGCCACTTCCTGCGATTCCCAGCCTAGGCCACGTGGCTGGGTGGGCCCCTGCAGTGGGGAGGGCCTGGGCACTCACAGCGGGGGGACCTTTTGTGGTGTTGGGACACACACCGGGTTACTTGCGAAACAGCCAGATTCAGTCTCTGAAGACCCACTTTCCCCCTAGGCGGCAAGCCAGGCAGTGAGTGAACGGCTTGTGTCTGCCTTGGCCCCATCCCCCTGCCCTGCACCTCCTGATGGACCAGGCTCATTACTTTGGTCATGGCATCACTCATTTGCTCCACAGACACGTTCCGAGCACCTAGTGTGTGCCGGCCACTGCTCTAGATGCCAGCAAGAACTAGACAGAGGTCCCTGCCCTCAGGGCGCTGACATTCCGCTGGGGCCAGTGGAAGCGGGGACCGCCAGTCAGTGGGTGTATGATGCCAGGGGGTGGTAAGTGCCACCGAGACGTAAAAAGCAGGGCAGAGATTTTGCTAAGGGAGCGGGACAGCCTCTCAGAGGAGGTTTTATTTGCACTAAGACCTGAATAGCAAGAAAGGCTGAGCAGTGGAGTTCTGGCAGAGGGGAGAATACGTGCAAAGGCCCGGAGGCTGGAACAGCGGTGATGTGTCCAAGACATACACAGAGGAGGCCAGCAAGGCTGGAGGAAGCGAGGGGAGGAGACGAGGTTTTCAAGGTTGGCAGGGCCCTCCCAGTCAGGGCCATGTTGAATCAGTGTCTGAGCCAAAGTGGAGAGCCGTGTAGAATTGTGTGTGTGCGTTTGTTGAACATTTCTCGGCCAGGCAAGATGGCTCATGCCTGTAATCCCAGCACTTTTGGAGGCTGAGGCGGGCAGATCACGAGGTCAAGACCAGCCTGGCCAACATGGTGATATCTCATCTTTACTAAAAATACCAAAATTAGCTGGGCGTGGTGGTACGTGCCTGTAATCCCAGCTGCTTGAGAGGCTGAGGCAGGAGAGTCGCTTGAACTGGGGAGACAGAGGTTGCAGTGAGCCAAGCTCCCTTTTGCTCGCTGCGTTATTTTCCATCTCAGCATTTCTCACCCGACTTAGTAGATATTGTTTGATTTTCACACATTGACTGCCCTCTTCCTTCTAGAATGTGAGTGCTGCAAGGACAGGGATGTTTCTGACTGTTAGATGCACTGCTAAGGGCCCCAGGCCCAGCGGAGAGTCAGTCCCTGGTAGATATTGACTCATGCGTGGGCTGATGCATGGGTGGGTGTGATGGGGTCACTTGTGGGTGGAGCAGATGTTTGCTAAGGAGGACCCTGAGGATGTGTCAGTCCCAAAGCCTGAGGACTCCTTGGAGGAACGAGGCTTAGTGCGGGAGGCTGGAAGAGAGATGTGGATAGAGGAGGGCCAGGGGTCGTGCAAGATGGGGGCAAGAGCTGAGCCGCGATTTGAGGCAGGACTGGTGTGGGAGACTTAAGACATCGAGGAGCCTGCTGTGCCGGGACGGGAGGCCAGACTCGCAGCGAGCGCCTCCACCATCAGAGCACATCCGCAGAGGGTAGAGGGTAAACTGAGGCAGGGGAGTAGGTGAAGATTGTGGCAGAGTGGTGAGTGGGGACCAGTGATGGAAGCCTGAGTGCAGGCTGGAGATAGTGAGTGCTCTGGGTCCCCTTCCTGATTTAGGTTTCATTTTGGTGATGATGAAAGGATGCCTGTAGGCCTGGCCACCTCCCCTCCTCTGCCCTGGGCCCCTGTGTTCCAGCTAAGCCAGCCCTCTCCCTTCCAGGGTCTGCAGCTTTGATCAGAGCTTGGCAGGGGAAGGGCAGGAGGTGAGGGGTTCTGCACACACGTCTGCTCACACCGACAGCTTTGTCACACAGTGGATCTTGCTTTACCATTTGGGCCAATTACCTTGTGGGGGAGATTGGCGGTGGTGGTACCCTCTTCCTCCCGTAAAAGATCAAAGGACGCAGAGGGGACTGGAAAATCTGAAGTGTCTGCTAGGCTGGTCGATGCTGCCTGTCCCACATGTTAAACAATTCAAAAGATTTTTTAAAACGTGAAATAAACATTTTAGAGTAGGATATAAAATGTGCCTGCATTTTGGGGATTAAATACTGGACTTCACAGGCATCCGGGCCCTGGCTGAGGGAGAAGGTGGCATCTTCCTGCCACTCTGGGTTTCCTGTCTCCAGGTCCAAGCTGCTTATCTGAAAGATTCCCAGGTGCTGCCGGGCCTCTGAGCAGGGGTGTAGTGCAGCGGGCAGGGACCACCATCCCACCGAGTTCCTACTGTAGGCTGCCCTGGACTACAAGGGGGCAAGACAGAGGACAGTCCCTGTCTTATGGAGCTGACACATTCTAGAGGGAGAGGCAGATGCTAAAGAATTCACACACGGCCAGACGTGGTGGCTCACGTCTATAATCCCAGCACTGTGGGGGGCCGAGGCGGGTAGATCACGAGGTCAAGAGATCAAGAACATCCTAGCCAACATGGTGAAACCTCGTCTCTATTAAAAATACAAAATTAGCCAGGCGTGGTGGCAGACGCCTGTAGTCTCAGCTACTTGGGAGGCTGAGGCAGGAGAATTGCTTGAACCCGGGAGGTGGAGGTTGCGGTGAGCTGAGATCGCGCCATTACACTCAGCAACAGGAGCTGAACTCTGTCTCAAAAAAAAGAATTTTATGCACACACACACGCGCGCGCGCGCGCACACTCCATATACGTGGTAAGAGCCCTGAGGGAAGATAAAGCAGAGACAGGCGAGAGGGCAACAGGACAGGAGCAGAGCCTGTGAGCACGAGCGGGCCTGGAAAGTCGGTAAGAGGAGAGTCCAGGTGGGGCACTCACCCATGCAAAGGCCCTGAGGTGGATCCATGCCTCGAATTTGAGGAACAGCAAGGGGGCCCGTGTGGCTGGGGCAGAGGGAGCGCAGGAGTGCCTGAGAGGAGAGGAGGGCAGCCTGATGATGGGTGTGTCCTGTGGGGACTCTCAGGCCATGAGGAGGCATCGTGGGGCCAGGAAAGGGTTTCAGGCTGTGGACTCCACAGTGGGCAGGACTGGCTTCTGGGCCAAACTCTGCTTGGTGAATTTAGTGAGAGATTTTACCTCTGTGAGCCTCCATTTCCACATCTGCAAAATGGGGCTCAAAATGGCCACTCCACCGAGGTTGAGGGCACCAGGGAGCTCAGTGTCAGCATCTGCTCTGGGCCATGGGTCCCTTTTGGTGGCAGCGATGGTGGCGGGGGTACTAAGCTGAGCCTCAGGCCACATTTTGTGGTGGGAATTGGTTTTAAGCATCTTTCATGCTGCAGAGGCCTGTGGGAAAGCGTGGTGAACAGCCATGGGGGAAGTGGGTGCCCGGGAGCCCACTTTGTGCTCCTTCTCATTACCTGTGGGGTCCAAGACAGGTCAGACAGGAGGGAGGGACCCTCACTGAGCAGAGACTAGGCCAGGAGAGGAAAGGCAAGGTCTGGGGGTGGACAGAAAGAATGAGGAGGGAGAGGGGGAGCCAGGACCAGCCTTGGGAGGATAATATTAATCATCAGTAGTAATAGGCAAAACCAGCAGCATCACCCCAGCCTCAATAATAATAATAATAGTAATAGACAAAACCAGCAGCGTCACCCCAGCCCTCCAGGGCAGCAAGACAGGCAGGGAAGAGCTCAGCCTTCAGTGCCTTCCACACACAACCATCCAGGTTCAATTCCTCGCTGCTTCTCACTGTCTGGGTGCACTGAACAAGGGCCTTCCCCTCTCTGGGCCTCGGTTTCCCCACTTGCGAATTGGGATGAGGATGTTTGTGAGGATGGAACAGGATGAGACGCACAGCAGGTCCAGGACCTGCACATCTCTGCGGACAGGCCTGGAGTCTGGTGTCTGCCCTGTCACTCTAGCTGGGTCACCTGGGTTAATAAGGCCCCTCTCTGTGCCTTGTTTTCCGTGTCTGTAATCGGCGCTCGTAATGGCCCCTCTCTCCAGAGTCAGATGTGGGACTCCGGGTAAAGTGCCTGGAAGCGGGCTGGTACACAGTAGGTGCTCAGTAAGTGCTGGCTGCTGTTGTAATGGTGACCGCACTCACTGAGCACTTCCTGTGTGTGCTTTGCCTTGGCTCGGATCCCAGCCAGTCTCTGGCCCAGGCCTTCCATGCCCTGTGTTCTCCCTAATTCCTTAAAAAACTCCAGGAAGCAGCTACTGTCATCACCATCTTTGAACAGAGGAGGAAACTGAGGCACAGCGTGGCTGAGTTGCTCACGCAGGGCCACACATCGAGGTCCCGGATTGGGTTGGATCCCCATTTCACAGACACAGAAAGCGAGGTCACACAGGGCAGGTTGTAGCAGCCCTGCTGAGGTTTGGAGCCCTGGGCGGCTGACTGCCAAGCTTGGAGCTGGCCTGGAAGCCCAGCCTTTACCCTTCCCTCCCTGCCACCTGGGCAGCCCCGGCCTTTCTGCTCAGCTCTTCTCCCTCCTCCCAGGCCCAGCACTGCCTCTGCGGGCCCCCATGAGGTCAGGAGCTTACAGTGGGAAGGGTGCGCCTGCTGGGGGAGCCGGCAGCGCTTGGAGCTGCCCAGGAGGGGCCGGGGTGGGGCCCCTGCCTGGTCATTATAAACACGGTCAGTTCCTTTGTTTGTCCTGCCCTCTGTGCAGTGCCCAGAGGGAAGGGGTGGCCCCGGGCAAATATCCGGAGGTGTGCCCCTTGCCCCCTTCCCTTGGGGCTTTATGGGTGGGAGGGCAGGAGTCCAGGCTTTGGAGGACATCCCCAGCCCCTGTGCTGCTAGCCGGGTCGGCTGCCCACCCTCCAGGCTGCTCCCACCAGCCCCAGGCATCCGTCCGTCCGGTACCTCAGGATCTGCCCCGCTCTCCGCCCTCTGGGCTTATCGAGGGGTCACATGGCTGATCCTGTTCCTGTGGCTGTGGGAACTGCCTGGTGCCCTGAAGTGGGGAGGGAGCAGGGTGGGCGGGGCCACAAGTTCACGATGAAGAGGCAGGGGCTGGGCATGGGACCAAAGGGGGTGGAGGGACCTCTGGGAGGACAGGGAGGCCGGAGGACATGGGACCATGGGACACAGATCTGGAGTGACAGCAGGCAGAGTGGGGAGATGGGGACGGTCGGGGTGTGCGGATGACCCTAGGAGCTGGGCCTGGAAAGCTGTGAGAGAGTAGGTCAGGGCCACCACGGGGTGGGCAGGGCTAGAAGGCTGTGAGGAAGGGGTGGGCAGCACTCAGGGTGCTGGCATTGGGCTCAGAGAAGGAGCTGGGCAGAGACAAAGGAGCCCTTCCCCCCTGCCTGCCCTCCATCCCAGGCCCCAGGGCAAGCAAGGAAACTAGGCCAACCCCGGGGGCCCTGGCCAGGCCTGGCTCTGACCACCCGCTGGCCTCTTGGGACCAGTTGAGACAGGTTGGCTGCCAGGTCCCCACCCACCTCCCACAGGGCTCCCACTGCCAAACCGGTTCCCCTGGCTGGCTCCCATCAATGGTCCTACCTCTGGGCCAGGGCCTCACCTTCCCAGCTGCTCCCAGGAAGGCAGCTTGAGCCGGGAGGAGGAGCAGGTGTGGAGGGGCCACGATCTGCGCGTCCTCCATCCTCTCACTAGGGCCATAGGACTCGCTGGGCTGGGCGCCATGCCAGGTGTAGAAGAGCCAGCTGGGAACAAGACAGAAACTCTACCTGCGTGTCCCCTCGTCCACTGGTCTCCACTCTTCCCCTCATCTGGGAAGCCTCCCTGCTGCCCACCCCAACATCCCTCCAGGGTCCCGTGCTCCCACCACTCAGCCCTGACCACTCTGGGCTGCTGCTGCATGGGGACAGGTCTGTGCCCCACATGAACTTCCCATGAGGTCAAAGGCTGTCTGGGTCACTACGGTGGCCACAGAGGAGGCCCATTGCTGAGTGATTACTGAATGAATGAACGAATGAGAATTCTTCTCATTTTACAGATGAGTAACCCGACGCCCCCAGAGGAGAGGTCACCTGCCTGAGGGCACTTCTGTCCCACCAGCATCAGACCAGGTATGTGTGACTCCAGGGCCCAGGCCTGGAACAGCTGGGATGGGGCCTTCCAGGAGAGCAGGACCTGGGCCCCTCCTCCCACAGGCACTGTGGGGGCCGCCCCAGCCACCACAGTGGCCCCCACAGACAGGCCCCCTGCATATGCCCAGCCTCGCCTCGAGCTCTTTGCTCCCAGTCGCCCACTGCCCCTCACAGCAGCCCTGTGGGGGTTCATCCACGGCACAGAGAGGTGTTCACTTGCCAAAGGTCACGGCAGCATGTGGTGGAGAGTGGAACTCTGGCCGCCTGGCTCCCCTTCCCGTCTTTCTCCCGGCTCTCTGTGGGACGCCGCCACCAGCATGTCTCCCCTCAGCCCCTCTGTGGTTTTTTATTTTTTTTGTTTTGTTTTGTTTTGAGACGGAGTCTCACTCTGTCGCCCAGGCTGGAGTGTGCAGTGGCTCGATCTCAGCTCACTGCAACATCCGCCTCCCGGGTTGAAGCAATTCCCCTGCCTCAGCCTCCCAAATAGTTGGGATTACAGGTGCATGCCACCATGCCCCGCTAATTTTTATATGTTTAGTAGAGACGGGGTTTCACCATGCTGGCCAGGCTGGTCTCAAACTTGGGGTGGTCAGGAAAGGAGTCCTTGCTGCTCTGAGAACTGAAGGAGGGGAGGGGCAGTCCTATGCGGACACTGGGAAGTGAGCTCCAGGCAGAGGGGCCAGCCCTGCAAAGGCCCTGAGGCCTCCAGGGGATGAGAACAGAGAGGCGACGGGGCCTTGTGGGCCCATAGGAGACAGGCAAGAAGGTTCTGACCAGAGGGGCGTGGCCCCTCGGGTGCTCACGGGTGCCCTCTGGCTGCGTGTGCCGTGCAGATGGAGTAGGGGGTGAGCAGGGAGACCGGAAGGAGGCTGCTGCCTCCTGTGGGTCCCAGTGGAAGATGAGGATGGAAGGGATAGGGCAGGGGCAGAGGAGGAAGACGCGGGCAGGCTCACTGCTGCCACTCAGCCACCGTGATTCCCTCGCGCAGGCCGCACTAAGACCCCGGCACCATGTTTGGGAAGAGGAAGAAGCGGGTGGAGATCTCCGCGCCATCCAACTTCGAGCACCGCGTGCACACGGGCTTCGACCAGCACGAGCAGAAGTTTACCGGGCTGCCCCGCCAGTGGCAGAGCCTGATCGAGGAGTCGGCTCGCCGGCCCAAGCCCCTCGTCGACCCTGCCTGCATCACCTCCATCCAGCCCGGGGCCCCCAAGGTATGCGGCACCCACCACCACCTCCCCCAGCCCACACCCACCCCCAGAGTGGCCTGGCCCTCACCCCACACTCAACCGTGTGACCAACACCTTCTCACTGACGTGGAAACAGACACACCCCCGACTTTCACCCTGATCCTGGGTCCAAGGCTGGCCTTTCACCCACCCTCCCCCAACTGGCTCCAAGTTCTGAGAACCCCATGCCACCCAGCCTGAGGCTTCCATGACCCATCTGACAGCCCCACAGTAGCCTCCAAGCTGAGCCTCATGCCTTGGGTGCCATGCTCCTGTCCCCGGACCACACACCCGTCCCACCCTTGAGCCTTTCCAGAGCTCCTGGCAGTGGGGGACAGACCCATTCCCAGAGGGTGACAGCCCCCAGTGGTCAGGGCTTGGATGGGAGAGCCCAGAGGAGGCACCTGACCCAGACCAGGAGTCCAGGCAAGCTTCTGGGAGGAGGGGACACCCCAGCTGAGGAGGAGGAGGAGGGATGGCAGCAGATGCAGGGGAAGCTGGGCTTTCGTGGAGGAAATCACCCCTGTGAAACACTGCGGGCTTTTTGGTTTTGGGTTTTTTATTCCTGCCATCTAGAGCAAAATGGCAAGGTTGGGATTTGAACCAACGTCTGTTTCCAAGCCCCATGCTCTTAACCCCTCTCCTGCCTCCATGTGAAATTATGAGTTGTAGAGCCAGTGTCTGGGTGTGGCCTGGCATGAGGTTGGCCTGGCGGGAGCCTGTGCTGGGCCTCCGGAAGCCAGCCTCGGAGCCTGCACTCTCTCCCGTGCTCAGTGGGGCCCGGGAAGGGCCGCAGGCCAGGGGGAGCTCGCCAGGTTTGTTTCCAGCAGGTGGAGATGGGTGTGCCTGGACTCACCCCTCCCGGTGCCCAGCCCAGCCTGGCTGGGAGGAGCGCCAAGACCCACAAGTTGGCCATAGACAAGTGTAGCCTCAATGTGGCGGCCACGGCAGGGCCGGTGTGGCCCGCGCAGGGCGCTTTTGAATGCCTTGACTTCTTTGCCACCACTTAAAAAGTGACAGACTTCACTTCCAAAGCTGTTGGTTTCTGGTGACAGACCAGCTGGAGCCGAGTGGCAGCTGCCTCCGCAGGTGTGGCCCTGGCTCTTGTGGGCCACAGACCACACCCGACCCCCTCTGCTCCACACCCCGCCTGGCTCCGTGGCCACTGGCATGTGTCTCCAAAAACCCAGCCCCTGCCTGTCTCGCCAGATGTGAGGCCTGGCTGTGACTGTCCCACCAGGAAATAGGGCACCTGAAATTCACACACAGGGCCTCGTGGCCAGCACTGACCGGGTGCCCCATGGGTGCTTGTGTTTGCTGCCCTTGGCCGGGTCCCAGGTCTCCCAGGGCCCTCTCCAACCCCTGGTTTTTTTGTTTTGTTTTGTTTTGTTTTGAGACAGAGTTCCGCTCTGTCTCCCAGGCTGGAGTGCAGTGGCACTGTGATCTCGTCACTGCAACCTTCGCCTCCTGGGTTCAAGCGATTCTCCTGCCTCAGCCTCCGGAGTAGCTCCCAAAGGATTACATGCGCCTACCACCATGCCCGGCTAATTTTTGTATTTTTAATAGAGACAGGGTTTCACCATGTTGGCCAGGCTGGTCTCCAACTCCTGACCTCAGGTGATCCTCCCGCCTCGGCCTCCCAAAGTGCTGGGCTTACAGGCACCCAGCTAATTCTTGTATTTTTAGTGGTGACTGTTTCGCCATGTTGGCCAGTATGGTCTTGAACTCTGACCTCAGGTGATCCTCTCACCTCAGCTCCCCCGAGGTGTTGGGATTATAGGGGTGAGCCATCGTACCCAGCCTCAACCCCTTGTTTTAACAGCAAAGTCTGGCCTTGTGTCCACCTTGCTTTCCTGAGGCCCCTGGGCAAGGCCCGGCTTCAGGCAGACAGCCATGGCCAGGAGAGACGGGGCAGCAGCAGGCCACGGGTTTTGTGGGATCAGTATTTGCTGCACATTAGAGGCAGGCCTCCAGCTGCAGATGCCTGGCAGCCCTGGGCAGGGTCCCTGTCAGCAGGGCCCATGTTCTCAGCTCACTGTGGCCCCTGCACAACCACCTCATCACTCCGTGGTTTAGCAAAAGTTCACTCAACCCCTGCTGTGCGCCAGATGCTGGTCTAGGTGCTGAGATATAGCGAGACCCAAAACAGACAGGAAAAAACAATCCCTGCCCCCAGGAGAGTGCACCGGGCAGAGCCGGGAGCAGGCAGATGCCTGTGTGCCCCGTGGCGGCCGCTGTCAGGCGCTCTAGGTGGAACGCAGGCAGGGCAGGGGCTGGCATTTTAGATGATGGGAGGCCAGCGGAAGCTTGAGCGAAGACCTGAAAGAGTGGAGGGAGGGAGCCATGGAGACCCTGGGAGCGGATGTCCCAGGCAGAGGGAGCAGCCAGCGCAGAGGCCCTGGAGCAGGGCAGGAGGGGGCAGAGCAGCGAGGACACCCGTGTGCCTGGAAATGGAGCAGGGGGCAGAGGGGCCGTGTACGACACGACTCAGACCATGGAGGGTGGGGACGGGGGGACTCGGGATGCCCTGGATGCCCTGCCTGGTTCCCACATGCGTTTGTATTTGGCACCCGGCTCCTGGAACCCCCTTGCCCTCTACTTTGGGACCAGGCCTTTGTGACTCTCCCTGTCCCCCACCCCTTGTCCTTCATGGGAGCAGAGAGTGTGGTTTTGGGGCTCATGAACGCTGGCGCCCACAGGGGAGGAAGTGCCAGCCCAGGCCTGGCCCCAGCGTCCTGTAATTTGTAGACCTTGGCCTGATTATGGGGTGGGTTGGCTTGTGCCCTCCCTCCCCTCCACCCCACAGGGCAGGACTGTGCTGCCCATCTGGGGAACAGGAGAAAAACAAGGGGTGCCTCTCCAGGGTCCCACCCAGCCCAGGGAGGCAGCAGCCTGGCCGTGGCCATCACTCCTCTGACCCTGCAGCTGTGTCCCGGTGGGGGAGGGGCCACCGCCCATGCATCGTCACTCCACGGCATCTCCTCATTGCGTCTCTGTCTTGTCTCTGTGTGTTGTGCCGTCCTGTCCCTGCGTGTTGGATGCCTGTCCTGTGTGCCCCACTCCTTGCCGGGCCCCCACTCACCATTGCCCGGGACCCCAGACCATCGTGCGGGGCAGCAAAGGTGCCAAGGATGGGGCCCTCACGCTGCTGCTGGGCGAGTTTGAGAACATGTCGGTGACACGCTCCAACTCCCTGCGGAGAGACAGCCCGCCACCGCCCACCCGTGCCCGCCAGGAAAATGGGATACCGGAGGAGCCGGCCGCCACGGCCAGAGCGGTCCCGGGGAAGGCAGGCAGTCGAGGCCGGATCACCGGTCACAGCGAGGCGGGTGGCAGCAGTGGTGACAGGCGACGGGCGGGGCCAGAGAAGAGGCCCAAGTCTTCCAGGGAGGGCTCAGGGGGCCCCCAGGAGTCCTCCCGGGACAAACGCCCCCTCTCTGGGCCTGACGTCGGCACCCCTCAGCCTGCTGGTCTGGTCAGTGGGGCGAAACTGGCAGCTGGCCGGCCCTTTAACACCTACCCGAGGGCTGACACCGACCACCCATCCCGGGGTGCCCAGGTAACCCATCCCCCACCCCAGGGCCCCCGAAGTCCCCTGCCTGTTGCTCCCCCGTCCCCACCTTCCAGCCTCGCCCCACCCACTGTGCATCTCATCCTGACCACCCATGTGTGTGTCCCATCGCTGGGCCTCTCCCCTGCTTAGGGAGCAGAGCTGGCCCCAGGCACCCTTCACTGACGGTTCTCTCTCTCTTCTGTTTCAGGGGGAGCCTCACGACGTGGCCCCTAATGGGCCGTCAGTGGGTGGCCTGGCCGTCCCCCAGTCCTCCTCTTCCTCCCGGCCTCCTGCCCGAGCCCGAGGCGCCCCCAGCCCTGGAGTGCTGGGCCCCCACGCTTCGGAGCCCCAGCTGGCCCCTCCAGCCCGAGTCCCTGCCGTCCCCACTGCCCCTGCTGTTCCTGGGCCCCCTGGCCCCCGCTCGCCACAGCGGGAGCCACAGCGCGTATCCCATGAGCAGTTCCGGGCTGCCCTGCAGCTGGTGGTGGACCCGGGCGACCCCCGATCCTACCTGGACAACTTCATCAAGATTGGCGAGGGCTCCACAGGCATTGTGTGTATTGCCACCGTTCGCAGCTCAGGCAAACTGGTGGCCGTCAAGAAGATGGACCTGCGCAAGCAGCAGAGGCGCGAGCTGCTCTTCAACGAGGTGCGGGAGCTGCTGCCCAGCTGTCCTCCCTCCCTGCCGTCCTCCCTCCCTGCCCTCCCTCCTCTCCCTGCACTCCTCTGTGCTGGGCCAGGCTCCCCTCTTCCCCTCACTCCTCCCCACCCCCAGGCCATTTCCTCTGCCTCAAGTAAGTCCCTGCCTCTGTCCGCACAGCGTCCTCACCCACGTCTCTGTCCCTGAGCCCCAGACCCAGGGTTCCTCGGCCCACTGACCCCCCACCCAGTGTCTTCCAGGCCCCTTGCACCCACTGAGACCCACCTGGGCTCCAGGGTACAATGTCTTCCAGACCTGCCCCTCCTGGGTTCCCCGTGCCCCGCCCCAGCCTGTCAGCCCTGGGCCGGCCGCTCCTCGCCCGGTCTGCACAGCCCATCGTCTCCCACTCCAGGCCCCGCCCTGGCCTCCACTCGGGCGTCCCCTCAGCATAGCCCACACAACCACCAAGAGGCAGTTTCTCATGTACAGGCCCACCCCATCGCCATCCCACCTTAGAGACCCTGGTAGTGCCCGGCAGCATCCTGACAAGAGGAAGCCTGTGCCCCTTTGCCGGGTGTATGAGGCCCCTCTCGACCTGCCATGCATCACAGCACCCGGCTGCACCAGTAGCTCCCCACCTGGGTTCCTCATCCGCCCCCACGCACACGCCTCTTCTCTCATCCTTGCCCAATACCTGCTTGTCCAAGGTCTCAGCCCTCAGCTCGAATGCTCTTCCCACCTCCCCCTAGCATGAGCCCAGGACTGACTTGGATGGGTGTGGTCCCGGGGGAGCGCACCCCAGAAGGGAGGCGTGGCCTTTAGGCTGCCTCTGAGGCCCACGTGGCTGTGGCAGTAGTAGGGGAGGGCAGTCCAGGTGGCCCCATGAGCACAAGCTAGATATAGAACTGCTTGTTCTGGGAACCCAGGGGGCGGCAGTGGCTGGGTCTGAGGCGGGCCTGGGCAGCCCTCCTGTCCCCCTCCACCCCCCTCCCACCCCCTCCACTGCTGACCCGGCCCCTGCACAGGTGGTGATCATGCGGGACTATCAGCATGAAAACGTGGTGGAGATGTACAACAGCTACCTGGTGGGGGACGAGCTCTGGGTGGTCATGGAGTTCCTGGAAGGAGGTGCCCTCACCGACATTGTCACCCACACCAGGTACTGCTGGGGCCTCCGACTCCTCCTGTGACATGACCAGGTCCCCTCCAGACCGCTTGGGGTGGGCCCACATCTCCAAACCAGCCGTGCTGCGTTCCCCTCGGCCCCCCGGGCATGGGGTCGTGTCTTCCATTCCTCCAGCTCCAGAGTGGGGTCAAGCCGTCTCAGGTTCCTCCCAGCTCAAGGCAGGGCTTCATCCCCCTCAGCCCCTGGGGGGCTGTCCACCCGCCTGCTCACCCCCCACCCACAGGATGAACGAGGAGCAGATCGCAGCCGTGTGCCTGGCAGTGCTGCAGGCCCTGTCGGTGCTCCATGCCCAGGGCGTCATCCACCGGGACATCAAGAGCGACTCGATCCTGCTGACCCATGACGGCAGGGTGAGGGGACAGGCGGTGGGCTGAGGGGGGTCGGGGTTCCCACGGCGGGGCTTCCCTGTCTCTCCCCATCTCCTCTGAGGGTAGGTGGGCCTGACTCCCTGGGCCTGTGTCTTGAGGAGCCGGGACTTCATCTGTCCCTCATGCAGCCCAGAGTCGGGCTCCAGCTCGGTGTGGGCTCTGTGCAGCGGGAGGGCACAGGCTGGTGGGGGCTCTGTGCAGCGGGAGGGCACAGGCTGGTGGGGGCTCTGTGCAGCGGGAGGGCACAGGCGGGTGCGGGCTCTGCAGCGGGAGGGCACAGGCGGGTGCGGGCTCTGTGCAGCGGGAGGGCACAGGCGGGTGCGGGCTCTGCAGCGGGAGGGCACAGGCGGGGGGGGGCTCTGCAGCGGGTGGGCACAGGCGGGTGCGGGCCCTGCAGCGGGTGGGCACTGGGGGGTGGGGGCTATGTGCAGCGGGTGGCCACCGGCGGGTGGGGGCTCTGCAGCGGGTGGGCACAGGCGGGTGGGGGCTCTGCAGCGGGAGGGCACAGGCGGGTGCGG
>CAUYLG010020178.1:0-18499 GCA_963573385.1 Cacajao melanocephalus | reverse complement strand
CGGACACTCCCAACAGAATGGGAGTATAGGCTGTAAAGAGAAATATCTCGCTTTAAAAAGAAAATGGAGATATCTAACAGAATGCTTCTCAATGTGTGCATTCAACTTACAGAGTATGCAGCAGTTTAGAAACACTTTCAGGGTTGAATCTAAGAACAGACATTTCCAGTCTAATCCGTGCATATAAGAAATAGCAGTCAAAAAAAAAAAAAAGCGTATCTTTCAAATTGCTCTGCTGTGTGTTCGTTCAACTAAGAGAGTCAAATCCAGGTTTGGATTCAGCGAGTTACAAACACGTTACTTATAGAAGGTGCATTGGACATTCAGGAGTGAATGGGAGTATAGGCTTTAAAAGGAAATATCACGCTCTGAAACAAAAATAGAGCTCTCTAAGAGAATGCTTGTCAATGCGTGCATTTAACATACAGAGTTAAACTGATCTGTGTATGCAGCGGTTCAGAAACACTTTCTGTGGAGAATCTAAAAATGGAGATTCCCAACAGAATGGGAGTATAGGCTGTAAAGAGAAATATCTCGCTTTAAAAACGAAATGAAGCTATCTAACAGAATTCTTCTCAATGTGTGCGTTCAACTTAGAGTTAAACTGATTTGTGTATGCAGCATCTTAGAAAACCTTTCGGTGAAGAATCTAAAAACGAGCATTCTGGACTGAATGGGAGTATAGGTTGTAAAAAGAAATATCTCACTCTAAAACCAAAATGGTGCTATCTAGAAGAATGCTTCTCAGTGTGTGCATTCAACTTACAAAGTCAAACTGATATAAACATATGTTCTCGACTGAATGGGAGTATGGGTTGTAAACGGAAATATCTCACTCTAAAACGAAAACGGAGCTATCAAACAGGATGCTAGTCAATATGTGCATTCAACTAACAGAATTAAACTGAGGAGTGTATGCAGAAGTTTAGAAACTCTTTCTGTGGAGGATCTAAAAATGGACTTTCTCGACTGCATTGGAGTATGGGATGTAAATGGAAATATCTAGCTCTAAAACCAAAACTGAGCTCTATAACAGAATGCTTGTCAATGTGTGCATTCATCTTACAGAGATAAACTGATGTGTGTATGTAGCAGTTTAGAACAATTTCTGTATATAATCTAAAAACGGACATTCATGACTGAAAAGGCATATAGGCTGTAAAGGGAAATGTCTCGCCCTAAAACCAAAATGGAGCTATCTAACAGAATGCTTGTGAGTGTGTGCATCTATCTTATGGAGATAAACTGATGTGTACATGCAGCAGTTTAGAAACCTTTTCTTTGGAGAATCTAAAATCGGACATTCCCAAATCAATGGGAATATAGGCTATAATGGGAAATATCTCATGATAAAACCAAAATGGATCTATCTAACAGAATGCTTGTCAATGTGTGCATTCAACATACAGCGACAAACTGATGTGTGTATGCAGCAGTTAAAAATATTTTCTGTGGAGAATCTGAAAACAGACATTCCTGACTGAATGGGAGTATAGGATGTGAAGGGAAATATCTCGCTCTAAAACAAAATGGAGCTCTCTAACAGAATGCTAGTCAACGTGCGCATTCAACTTACAGAGTTAACCTGATGTGTGCCTGCAGCAGTTTAGAAACCCTTTCTGTAGAGAATCTAAAAACGGACATTCCTGATTGCACACGAATATATGCTGTAAAGGGAAATATCTCCCTCTAAAACAAAAATGGAGCTATCCAACAGAATGCTTGTCAAAGTGTGCGTTCAACTTACAGAGTTAAACTGATGTGTGTATGCAGCAGTTTACAAACGCTTTCTGTAGAGAATCTAAAAACGGCCATTCCCACTGAATGGGACTATGGGCTGTAAAGAGAAATATTTCCCTCTAAAACCAAAATGGAGCTATGTAACAGAATGCTTGTCAATGTGTGCATTCACCTTACAGAGATAAACTGATGTGTGTATTCAGCAGTTTAGAAACCCTTTCTGTGGAGAATCTAAAAACAGACATTCCTGACTCAATGGGAGTATAGGTTGTAAAGGGAAATATCTCTCTCTAAAACAAAACGGAGCTATCTAACGGAATGCTAATCAATGTGTGCATTCAACTTACAGAGTTAAACTGATGTGTTTATGCAGCAGGTCAGAAACTTTCTGTGGAGAACCTAAAAATGGACATTCCCAACAGAATGGGATTATAGGCTGTAAAGGAAAATATCTCGCTCTAAAACCAAACAGACCTATCTAACAGAATACTTGTCAATCTGTGCATTCAACTTACAGAGGTTAACTGATATGTATATGCAGCATTTTAGAATACCTTTCTGTGTAGAATCTAAAAATCGACAGTCCCAGCTGAATGGGAGTGTTGGCTGTAAAGGGAAATATCTCAGTCTAAAACCAAAACATAGCTATCTAACAGAATGCTTGTCAATGTGTGCATTCAATTTACATTGTGAAACTGATGTTTGTAAACAGGAGTTTAGACACCCTTTCTTTGGAAATTCTAAACACAGAAATTCCCGTCTGAATGGGAGTATAGACTGTAAAGGGAACTATGTCGCTCTAAAACCAAAAGGAAGCTATAAAGCAAAATGCTTGTTAATGTTGCATTCAACTTACAGAGTTAAACTAATGTGTGTATGCAACAGTTCAGAAGCCCTTTCTGTGTAGAATCTAAAAACGGACATTCCCGACAGAATGGGTGTATATGCTGTAATGGGAAATATCTCTCTCTAAAACAAAACAGAGCTATCTAACAGAATGCAACCCAATATATGCATTCAACATACAGAGTTAAACTGATGTGTGTATGTAACCATTCAGAAACATTTTCTGAGGAGAATCTAAAAATGGACATTCCTGACCTAAAGGGAAATATCTCACTGTAAAACAAAAATGGATCTTACAGAATGCTTGTCAATCTGTGCATTCAACTTACAGAGTTAAACTGATATGTGTATGCAGCAGTTTAGAAACACTTTCTGTGGAGAATCTAAAGATGGACCTTCCCTAATGAATGGGAGTATAGGCTGTCAAGGGAAATATCTCACACTAAATCAAAACGGAGCTATCTAATGGAATGCCTGTCAATGTGTGCATTCAACTTACAGAGTTAAACTGATGTGTGTATGCAGCAGTTTAGAAACCCTTTCTGTGTAGAATCTAAAAACAGACATTCCCAACTGAATGGAAATTTAGGCTATAAAAGGAAATATCTCACTCTAAACCAAGATGGATCTATGTAACAGAATACTTGTCAGTGAGTGCATTCAACATACAGCGTTAAACTGATGTGTGTATGCAGCAGTTTAGATACCCTTTCTGTGGATAGTCTAAAAACGGTTGTTCCCGACTGAATGGATGTATAGGCTGTAAAGGGAAGTATCTCGCTCTAAAGCCAAAACTGAGCTATCAAACAGAATGCTAGTCAATGTGTGCATTCAAATTACAGAGTTAAACTGATGTGTATGCGGCAGTTTCAAAACGCTTTCTGTGGGGAATCTAAAATCGGACCTTCCCGACTCAATGGGATTATAGGCTGTAAAGGGAAATATCTCACATTAAAACAAAATGGAGCAATCTAACAGACTGCATGTCAATGTGTGCATTCAACCTACAGACTTAAACTGATGTATGTATCTGCAATTTAGAAACCCTTTCAGTGTTGAATCTAAAAATGGACCTTCCTGATTGAATGGGAGTATAGGCTGTAAAGGGACATATCTTGCTCTAAAACCAAAACTCAGCAGTGTAACAGAATGCTTGTCAATGTGTGCATTCAAATTACAGAGTTAAACTGATGTGCGTATGCTGCAGATTAGAAACTCTTTCTGTGGAGAATCTAAAAGCAGACAATCAAGACTGAATGGGAGTATTGGCTGTTAAGGGAATTATCCCGCTCTAAAACCAAAATGGAACTATCTAACAGAAGGTTTGTCAATGTTTGCATTCAACATACAGAGTTACACTGATGTGTGTATGTAGCAGCTTAGAGACCTTTTCTGTGGAGAATCTAAAAACAGACATTCCTGACTGAGTGGGAATATTGGCTGTAAAGGGAAATATGTCACTGTAAAGCCAAAACGGAGCAATCTAACAGAATGCTAGTCAATGTGTGCATTCAACTCACAGAGTTAAACTGATGTGTTTATGCCTCAGTTCAGAAACGTTTTCTGTGGAGAATACAAAAACGAACCTTCCTGACTGAATTTATAAAGGGAAATATCTCACACTAAAACCGAAACAGAGCTATCTAACAGAATGCATGTCAGTATGTGCAGTCAACTTAAAGAGTTAAACTGATGTGTGTATGCCTCAGTTTATATACCCTTTCTGTGTATAATTTTAAAACTTTCATTACCTACTAAATGGAAATTTAGGCTGTAAAGGGAAATGTCTCGCTCTAAAACCTAAATGGAGTATCTAACAGAATGCTTGTCAATGTGAGCATTCAACATACAGAGTTAAACTGAACAGTGTATGTAGAAGTTTAGAAACCCTTTCTTTGGATAATCTAAAAATGGACATTCCCGACTCAATGGGAATATAGGCTGTAAAGGGAAATATTTCATTCTAAAACCAAAACGGAGCTCTCTAACAGAAGGCGTGTCAATGTGTGCATTCAATTTTACAGAATTAAATCGATGTGTGTATGCAGCAGTTTAGAAACCCTTTCTGTGGAGAATCTAAAAATGGACATTCCGACAGAATGGCACTATAGGTTGTAAAGGGAAATATCTCGCTCTAAAACCAAAACAGAGCTATCTTACAGAATGCTTGTCAATGTGTGCATTCAACCTAAAGGGTTATATTGAAGTGTGTATGCTGCAGTTTAGAAACCCTTTCTGTGGAGAATCTAAAAACAGATATTCCAGACGGAACAGGAGTATAGGCTGTGAAGGGAAATATCTCGATCTAAAACCAAAACGTATCTATCTGGCAGAATGCTTGTCAATTTGTCCATTTAACTTACAGAGTTAAACTGATGTGTGTATTCAGCAGTTTAGAAACCCTTTTGCAGAGAATCTTAAAATGGACATTCACGACTGAATGGGAGTATAAGCTGTAAAGGGCAATATCTCTCTCTAAAACCAAACGGAGCTAACTAACAGAATGCTTTTCAAAGTGTGCATTCAACTTACAGAGTTAAACTGATGTGTGTATGCTGCAGTTTAGAATCCTTTCTGTGGCAAACTGAAAAACAGACATTCCCAACTGAATGGGAGTATAGGATGGAAAGAAAAATATCTCGCACTTAAAGCAAAACGGTACTATCTAATAGAATACTTGTCAATGTGTGCATTCAACTTACAGAGCTAAATTGTTTTGTTTATGCAGAAGTTTAGAAACCCTTTCTGTGGAGAATCTAATAACGGATATTCATGACTGAATGGGAGTATTGTCTGTAAAGGGAAATATCTCACTCTAAAACCAAAACGGAGCTATCTAAAAGAATGCTTGCCAATGTCTGAATTCAAGTTACAGAGCTCAACTGATGTATGTATGCAGCAGTTTACAAACTCTTTTTCTGGAGAATCAAAAAACTGACATTTCCAGCCAAACCTCGGCATGAAAGCAATAGTAGTAAGACTGTGTCTAAGGGACAGAAGAAACGTATCTTTCAAACTGCTTTGCTGTGTGTTCGTTCAACTAAGAGAGTCGATTCGAAGTTTGGATTCAGGGCCTTACAAATACGTTTCCTATAGGAGCTGCGCCTAGACATTCTGGAGTGAATGGGAGTATAAGTTGTGAAGGGAAATATCTTCCTCTGAAACGAAAACGGAGCTATTTAACAGAATGCTTGTCAATGTGTGCATTCAACTTACAGAGCTAAATGGATGTGTGTATGCACCAGTTTAGAAATCCTTTCTGTGGAGAATCTGAAAATGGACATTCTCCACTGAATGGGAGTATAGTATATAAAGGGAAATATATTGCTTTAAAACCAAAACGGAGCTATATAACAGAATGCTTCTCAACGTGTGCATTAAACTTAGAGTTAAACTGATGTGCTTATGGAGTGCTTTAGAACCTCTTTCTGGGGAGAATCTAAAAACGGACATTCCCGACTGAATTGGAACATAGGCTGTAAAAGGAAATATCTCGCTCTAAAATGAAAACAGAGCTATCTATCAGAATGCTTGTTAATGTGTGCATTCAACTTACAGAGTTAAACTGATATGTGTATGCAGCAGTTTAGAAACCCTTTCTGTGGAGAATCTAAAAATGGACATTCCTGACTGAATGGGAGTATAGGTGGTAAAGGGAAATATCACATTCTAAAACCAAAATGGAACTATCTAACAGAATGATTGTCAAAGCGTGCATTCCACTTACAGAGTTAAACTGATGTGTATGTGCAGCTGTTTAGAAACCCTTTCTGTAGAGAATCTAAAAACAGATATTTCCAACAAATCCAGGCATGTAAGAAATAGCAGTGAGCATGCATCTAAAACACAGAAGAAGTGTGTCTTTCAAACTGCTCTGCTGTGTGTTCCTTCAAGTAAGAGAGTTGAATCTAGGTTTGGATTCAGCGAGTTAAAAACACATTTCCTCTAGGAGGTGCATCTGGACATTCCTGAGTGAATGGGAGTATAGACTGTAAAGGGAAATATCTCGCATTAAAACAAAAATGGAGCAATCTAACAGAATGCTTGTCAATGGGTGCATTCAACTTAGAGAGTTAAACTGATGTGTTTATGCAACAGTTCAGAAACCCATTCTGTGGAGAATCTAAAAACGGACTTTCACTACCGAATGGGACTCAGGCTGTAAAGGGAAAATGTCACTCTAAAACCAAAACAGAGCTATCTAACAGAATGCTTGTCAGTGTGTGCATTCAACTTACAGAGTTAAACAGATGTGTATATGTAGCAGTTTAGAAACACTTTCTGTGGAGAATCTAAAAACAAACATTTCCAGCCAAATCCCGTCATGTAAAAAACACTAGTAAGAATGCGTCTAAAACACAGAAGAAAAGTATCTTTCAAACTGCTCTGCTGTGCGTTCATTCAACTAACAGGGTCGAATCTCAGTTTGGATTATGCGAGTTAAAAACACGTTTCTTCTAGGAGCTGCGTTTTGACATTCCCTAGAGAATGGGAGTATAATCTGTAAAGGGAAGTATCTCGCCATAAAACCAAAACCGAGGTACCTAGCAGAATGTTTGTCAATGTCTCCCTTCAACTTATAGAGTTAAACTGATGTGTGTAAGCAGCAGTTTAGAACACTTTCTGTGGAGAATCTAAAAACGGACATTCCCTGCTGAATGGGACTATAGGCTGTAAACTGAAATATCTCACTCTAAAACCAAAATGGAGCCATGTAACAGAATGCTTGTCAACATGTGCATTTAACTCACAGCATTTTACTGATGTGTGTATGGAGCAGTTTAGAAGCCCTTTCTGTGGAGAATCTAAAATGGGACATTCCACACTGAATGGGATTATAGGCTGTAAAGGGAAACATCTCACTGTAAAACCAAAACAGAGCTCTGTATCAGAATGCTTGTCAATGTGTGCTTTCAACTTACAGAGTTAAACTGATGTGTGTATGCCGCTGTTTAGAATCACTTTCTGTGGATAATCGAAAAACAAACATTTCCAGCCAATTCCTGCCGTAAAAGAAATAGCAGTAAGACTTTGTCTAAAACAAGGAAGAAACGAATCTTTCAAACTGCTCTGCTGTGTGTTCCTTCAAATAAGAGAGGCGAATCTAGGTTTGGATTCAGCGAGTTACAAACACGTTTCTTACAGGAGCTGCGATTGGACATTCCTGAGTGAATGGGAGTACAGGCTCTGAAGGGAAATATCTCGCTCTAAAACCAAAACGGAGCTTTCTAACAGAATGCTTGTCAATGTGTACATTCAACTAACAGAGTTAAACTGGTCTGTGTATGCAGCAGTTTAGAAACCCTTTCTGGGTTGAATTTAAAAACACATTTCCCGTCAATCCCAGCACATAATAAATAGCAGAAAACTGAGTCAAAAAAAGAAAAGAAATGTATCTTTCAAACTGCTCTGCTGTGTGTTCATTCAACTAAGAGAGTCGAATCTAGGTTTCAATTCAGACAGTTACAAACACATTTCTTCTGGGAGCTGCATTTGGACATTCCCGAATGAAAGGGAGTACAGGCTGTAAAGGGAAATATGTCGCTCTAAAACCAAAATGGAGCTATCTAACAGACTGCTTGTGAATGTGTACATTCAACTTACAGAGTTAAAGTGCTGTTTGTATGCAGCAGTGTAGAAACCCTTTCTGTGGAGAATATAAAAACGGACATTCCCGAGTGAATGGGAGAATAGGCTATAAAGGGAAATATCCTGCTCAAAAGCCAAAAACAGAGCTATCTAACAGAATGCTTCTCAATGTGTGCATTCAACTTACATAGTTAAACTGATACGTGGTTGCATCACTTTAGAAACCCTTTCTTTGGAGAATATAAAATCGGACATTCTCTATGAATGTCAGTATAGGCTGTAAGGAAATATCTCACTCTAAAACCAAAACGGAGCTACCTAACAGAATGCTTGTCAATGTGTGCATTCAGCTTACATAGATAAACTGATGTGTGTATACAGCAGTATAGAAACCCTTTCTGTGGAGAATCTAAAAACATACATTTCCAACCAAATCCCGGTGTATAACAAATAGCAGTAAGACTGTGTCTAAAGCGCAGAAGAAACATATCTTTCAAACTGCTCTGCTGTGTGTTTGTTCAACTAAGAGACTCGAATCAAGGTTTGGATTCAGCGAATTACTAACATGTTTCTTATAGGAGCTGCGCTTAGCCATTCCTGAGCGAATGGGAGTATAGTTTGTAAAGGGAAATATCTTGCTATAAAACCAAAACGGAGCTATCTAACAGAATGCTTGTCAATGTGCGCATGCAACTTACAGAATTAGACTGACGTTAGAATGCATCAGTTTAGACACCCTTTCTGTGGACAATCTGAAAATGGACATTCCTGTCTTAATGGGAGAATAGGCTCTAAAGGGAGATATCTTGCTCTAAAACCAATATGGAGCTATCTAATAGAATGATTCTCAATGTGTGCATTCAACTAACAGAGTTAAACTGATGTGTGTATGCAGCGATTTAGAAACTCTTTATGTATGCAATCTAAAAACAGACATTCCCGACTGAATGGGACTGTAGGCTGTAAAGGGTAATATCTCGCTCTAAAAAAAAACGGAGCTATCTAACAGAATGATTGTCAATGTGCACATTCAACTTACAGAGTTAAACTGATGTGTGTATGCAGCAGTTTAGAAACTCTTTCTGTGGAGAATGTAAAAACAGACATTTCCAGCCAAATCCCAGCATAAAAGAAACAGCAATAAGACTGCGTCTAAAACACAGAAGAAAAGTATCTTTCAAACTGCTCTGCTGTGTTCGTTCAACTAATAATGTCGAATCTAGGTTTGGATTGAGCGAGTTACAAATACATTTATTCTAGGAGCTGCATTTATGCATTCCCGTGTGAATGGGGGTATAGACTGTAAAGGGAAATATCTCACTCTGAAACCAAAAAGGAGCTATCTAAGAATGGTTGTCAATGAGTGCATTCATCATACGGAGATAAACTGATGTGTGTATGCAGCAGTTTAGAAACCTTTTCTGTGGGGAGTCTGAAAGCGAACATTGCTGACTGACTGGAAGTACAGCCTGTAAAGGGAAATGTCTCAGTCTAAAACCAAAACAGAGCTTCTAACAGAATGCTTGTCTTTGTGTTCATCCAACTTACAGATTTAAACTGATGTGTGTATGCAGCAGTTTAGAAACCATTTCTGTCGAAAATCTAAAAACGGACATTCTCGATTCAATGGCAGTATAGGCTGTAAAGGGAAATATCTCACTCTGAAACCAAAACGGAGCATCTAACAGAATGCTTGTCAATGTGTGCATTCAACATACAGAGTTCCACTCATGTGTCTATGCAGCAGTTTAGAAACCCTTTATGTGGAGAATCTAAAATATTCCCAGCCAAATCCTGGCATATAAGAAATAGCTGTAAGGCTGCGTAAAAATACAGAAGAAACTTATATTTCAAACTGCTTTGCTGTGTGTTCGTTCAACTAAGACAGTTGCATTCATGTTTGGATTCAGTGAGTTACAAACACGTTTCTTCTAGGAGCTGCATTTGGATATTCCCAAGTGAAAGGGAGAATATGCTGTACAGAGAAATATCTTGCTCTAAAACCAAAACGGAGCTATCAAACAGAATGATTGTCAATGCGTGCATTGAACTTACAGAGTTACACTGAGGTGTCTATGCAGCAGTTTAGAAACCCTTTCTGTGGAGAATCTAAAAACAGATATTTCCAGCCAAATCCCAGCATATAAGAAAAAGTAGTAAGACTGAATGTAAAACACAAAAGAAACTTATCTTTCAAACTGCTCTGCTGTATGTTTGTTTATATAAGTGAGTAGCATCTATGTTTGGATTCAGCGAGTTACAAACACGTTTCTTCTACGCACTGTGTTTCTACATTCCAGAGTGAATGGGAGTGTATGCTGCACAGAGAACTATCTCACTGTAAAACCAAAATGGAGTTATGTAACAGAATGATTGTCAATGTGTGCATTCAACTTACAGAGTTACACTGATGTGCGTATGCAGCAGTTTAGAAACCCTTTCTGTGGAGAACCTAAAAAACAGATAGCTCCGTTTTGGTTTTAGAGCAAGATATTCCCCTTTACAGCCTGTATTCACATTCAGTCGGGGATGTCTGTGTTTAGATTCTCCACAGAAAGGGTTTCTGAACTGTTGCATACACAAATCAGTTTAACTCTGTAAGTGGAATGTACACGTTGACTACCTTTCTGTTTGATAGTTCCGTTTTGGTTTTAGAGTGAGATATTTCCCTTTGCAGCCCATATTCCTGTTCAGTCAGGAATGTCAGTGTTTAGAATCTCCACAGAAAGGGTTTCTAAACTGCTGCTTACACACATCAGTTTTAAGCTGTAAGTTGAATGCACACATTGACAAGCATTCTGTGAGGTAGTTCTGTTTTGGTTTTATAGCGAGATATTTCCCTGTACAGCCTATGCTCTCATTCAGTCGGGAATGTGAGTTTTAGATTCTCAACAGAAAAGGTTTCTAATCTGCTGCATACAAACTTCAGTTCAACTCCATAAGTTGAATGCACACAGTGACAAGTATTCTGTTAGGTAGCTCCGTTTTGGTTTTAGAGCTAGATATTTCCCTTTACAGCCTATACTCCCTTTTAATTGGGAAGGTCCGTTTTTAGATTCTACACAGAAAGTATTTCTAATATGCTACATACACACATCAGTTTAACTCTGTAAGTTGAATGCACACATTGACAGGCATTCTGTTAGATATCTCAGTTTTGGTATTAAAGTGAGATATTTCTCTGTACAGCATATACTCTCATCCACTTTGGAATGTAGAAACACAGTGCCTAGAAGAAACATGTTTGTAACTCTGTATGTTGAAAGCACCCATTGACATCTATTCTGTTAGTTAGCTCCGTTTTGCTTTTACAGCGAGATATTTCCCTTTACATCCTGTACTGCCATTCATTCGAGAAAGTCTGTTTTTAGATTCTCCACAGAATGGGTTTCTAAACTGCTTCATACACTCATCAGTTTAACTATGTAAGGTGATTGTACACATTGGCAATTACTTTGTTAGATAGCGCTGTTTTAGTTTTAGAGCAATATATTTCCCTTTATAGCCTATACTCCCATTTAGTCAGAAATGTAAGTTTTTAAATCCTCCACAGAAAGGGTTTCTAAACTGCTGCATACACACATCAGTTTAACTCTGTTAGTTGAATACACACATTGAAAAGCATTCTGTTAGATAGCTCTGCTTTCGTTTTAGAGCTAGATATTTCAATTTACAGCCTAAACTCCCATTCAGTCGGAAATGACCGTTTTTAGATTCTCCACAGAAAAGGTGTCCAAACAGCTGCATACACACATTAGAGTAACTCTGTTTGTTGAATGCACACATTGACAAGCATTCTGTTAGACAGCTCCGTTTTGGTTTTACAGCAAGATATTTCCCTTTACAGCCTATGCTCCCATTCAATCAGTATTGTCCATTTTTAGATTATCCACAGAAAGGGATTTTAAACTGCTGCATGCACACATCAGGTTAACTCTGTAAGTTGAATGTGCACATTGCATAGCATTCTGTTATAAGCTCCGTTTTGGTTTCAGAGTGATATATTTCCCTTTACAGTCTATACTTCCATTCTGTCGGGAATGTCCGTTGTTAGAGACTCTACAGAAAGGGTTTCTGAACTGGGGCGTGCACACATCAGTTTAACTCTGTAAGTTGAATGCACACTTTGACTAGCATTCTGTTAGATAGCTCCATTTTGTGTTAGACTGAGATATTTCCCTTTACAGTCTATACTCCCATTCAGTCGGGAATGTCCATTTATAGATTTTACACAGAAAGGGTTTCTAAACTGCTACATACACACATCAGTTTAACTCTGTAAGTTGAACGCATATGTTGACAATCATTCTTTTTTTTCTTTGAAAGAAAGAAAAAGAGAGAAAAGAAGAAAGAAAGCAAGAGTGAAAGAAAGAAAACAAAAGAATGAAAGAGAGAAAGGAAGAGGAAGAGAAAGAGGAAGAGAGAACGGGATTCTTGTTCTATTGCCCAGGCTAGAATGCAATCTAAAAATGGGTATTAAAAATCTCTTTTATGCCAATAATTGTGCTTAACAATGGAGACAGGAAGGAATAAGGGATGAAAATAACAAACAAGCAGACAACCAATATTTTATTTAAACCTGTGAAATGCTGTGCAATTGCTGAGGAGTGATTTACTTCCAATTATGTGGTCACTTTTAAAATAGGTGTAATGTGATGGAGAAAAATGTATGTTTTGTGGATTTGGAGCAGAGAGTTCTGTAAATATTTGTTAAGTTTACTTGTTCCAAGTCTGGACAATCATTCTTTCAGATAGCTCCGTTTTGATTTTAGAGAGAGATATTTCCCTTTACAGACTATACTCCCATTCAGTCGGGAATGTCCATTTTTAGATTTTCCACAGAAAGGATTTCTAATATGCTACATACACACATCATTTTAACTCTGTAAGTTGAATGCACACATTGACAAGCATTCTGTTAGTTAGCTCCGTTTTGGTTTTACAGCGAGATATTTCCCTTCACAGCCTATATTCCCATACAGTTGGGAATGTACATTTTTAGATTCTCCACAGAAATTGTTTCTAAACTGCTGCATGCACTCATCAGTTTAACTCTCTAAGGTGAATGCACACATTGACATACATTGTGTTAGATAGCTTCGTTTTGGTTTTAGTGCGAGATATTTCCCTTTACCTCCTATACTCCCATTCACTCGGGAACTTTCGTTTTTTGATTCTCCACAGCAAGCATTTCTGAACTGCTGCAGACACACATCTGTTTACCTCTGTAAGTTGAATGCACACGTTGACAAGCATTGTGTTAGATTGTTCCATTTTCGTTTTAGAGTGAGAGATTTCCCTTTACAGCCTATACTCCCATGCAATCGGGAATGTCCATTTTTAGATTCTCCACGGAAAGTGTTTGTAAACTGCTGCATACACACATGAAGGTAACTCTGTTAGTTGAATGCGCACATTGACAAGGATTCTGTTAGAAGCTCCGTTTTTTTTTTTTTTAGAGCTAGATATTTCCCTTTACACCATATACTTCTATTCAGTCGGGAATGTCCATTTTTAGATTCTACACAGAAAGGATTTCTATACTCCTGCATACACACATCAGTTAAACTCTGTAAGTTGAATGCACAAATTGACAAGCATTGTGTTAGATTGTTCCATTTTCGTTTTAGAGTGAGAGATTTCCCTTTACAGCTTATGGTCCCATTCAGTTGGGCATGTCCATTTTTAGATTCTCCATCGAAAGTGTTTCTAAACTGCTGCATACACACGTCAGTTTAACTCTGTAAGTTGAATGTACACATTGAAAAGCATTCTCTAAAAAAGCTCCATTTTGGTTTTAGAGCGAGATATTTCCCTATACTGCCTATACTCCCATTCAGTCTGGAATGTCCATTTTTAGATTTACAAAGAAAGGGTTTCTGAACTGCTGCATATACACATCAGTTTTACTCTGTAAGGTGAATACACACATTAACTATCATTCTGTTAGATAGCTACATTTTGTTTTAGAGCGAGGTATTTTCCTTTACCGCATATTCTCCCATTCTGTCGGGAATGTCTAATTTTAGATTCTCCACAGAAAGGGTTTCTAAACTGCAGGAAACACTCATCAGTTTAAATCTGTAAGTTGAATGCACACACTGAAAAGCATTCTGTTAGATAAATCCGTTTTGGTTTTGGAGCAAGATATTTCCCTTTTCAGCCTACACTCCCATTCTGTCGGGAATGTCTGTTTTTAGATTCTCCACAGAAGAGGTTTCTAAACTGCTCCACACATACACCATGTTAAATCTGTATGTTGAATGCACACATTGACAAACATTCTGTTAGAAGCTCCGTTTTGGTTTTAGAGTGAGATATTTCCCTTACAGCCTATACTTCCATTCAGCTGGGAATGTCCATTTTTAGATTCTACACAGAAAGGGATTCTAACCTGCTGCATACACACATCAGTGTAACTCTGTATGTTGAATGCACTCATTGACAAGAATTCTGTTAGATAGCTCTGTTTTGGTTTTCCAGCGAGATATTTCCCTTTACAGCCTCTACTCCGATTCATTTGGGAAGGTCCGTTGTTAGATTCTCCACAGAAAGCATTTCCAAACTGCTGCATACACACATGACTTTAACTTTGTAAGTAAAATGCACACATTGACAACTATTCTGTTAGATAGCTCCGTGTTGGTTTTAGAGTAAGATATTTCCCTTATAGCCTATACTCTCATTAAATCGGGAAAGTCTGTTTTTATATATTTCACAAAAAGGGTTTCTAAACTGCTGCATACACACACCAGGTTAACTCTGTAATTTGAATGCACACGTTGGCAAGCATTCTGTTAGAAGCTCTACTTTGGTTTTAGAGTGAGATATTTCCCTTTACTGCCTTTAGTCCCATTCAGTTGAGAATGTCTGTTTTTAGATTCTCTACAGAAAGAGTTTCTGTGCAGCATACACTTATCAATTTAATTCTGTAAGTTGAATGCACACATTGAAAAGCATTCTGTTAGATAACTCCATTTTGGTTTTGGAGCAAGATATTTCCCTTTAAAGCATATACTCCCATTCTGTAGACAGTGTCTGTTTGTAGATTCTCCACAGAAAGGGTTTCTAAACTGCTACATAGATACATCAGGTTAAATCTGGAAGTTGAATGCACACATTGACAAGCATTCTGTTGGAAGCTCCGTTCTGGTTTTAGAGCAAGATATTTCCCTTTACAGCCTATACTCCCATTCAGTCAAGAATGTCCATTTTTAGATTCTACACAGAAAGGGATTCTAAACTGCTGTATATACTCATCAGTGTAACTCTGTATGTTAAATGCACGCATTGACAGGCATTCTGTTAGAAAGTTCCGTTTTGGTTTTGTAGTGAGATATTTCCATTTACAGATTATACTCCCATTCAATCAGGAAAGTCCGTTTTTAGATACTTCACAGAAAGACATTCTAAACTGCTGAATACAAACATCAGCTTAACTCTGCAAGATGAAGGCACACATTGACAAGCACTCTGGTAGAAGCTTCGTTTTGGTTTTAGAGCTAGATATTTCCCTTTACAGTCTACACTTCCATTCAGTCGGTAATGTCTGTTTTTAGATTCTACACAGAAAGGGTTTATAAACTGCTGAATATACACATCAGTTTAACTCTGTAAATTGAATGCACACATTGACATGCATTTTGTTAGATAGGTCCGTTTTGGTTTAAGTGCAAGATATTTCCCTTTACAGCCTATACTCCCATTCAGTCAGGAAAGTCCGTTTTTAGATTCTCCACAGAAAGGGCTTCTTAACTGTTGCATACACACATCGGTTTAACTCTGTAAGTTGAATGCACAAATTGAGTAGCATTCTGTTTGATAGCTCCGTTTTGGTTTTAGAGAGAGATAGTTCCCTTTACAGCCTATACATCCATTCAGTTGAGAAAGACTGTTTTTTGACTATTGACAGAACGTTATTCTGAACTGCTGAATACAGACATAAGTCTACCTCTGTAAGTTCAATACACACATTGACATTCATTCAGTTGGGTAGCTCCGTTTTGGTTTTAAAGCCAGATATTTCCCTTTGCTGCACCTACTCCCATTCATTCTGGAATGTCCAAAGGCAGCTCCTAAATGAAGTGTGTTTCTCACTCGCTGAAACAAATCATAGATGCAACTCCCTTAGTTGAACGAACACACAGCAGAGCACTTTAAAATTTACATTTCTTCTGTGTTTTAGGTGCATTCTTACTGCTATTTAATATAAGACTTGATTTTGCTGGAAATGTCTGTTTTTAAATTCTCCACAGAAAGGGTTTCTAAACTGCTGCACACACAGATTATTTTAACTCTGTAAGTTGAATGCACACAGTGACATTCATTTTGATAGGTAGCTCCATCTTGGTTTTAAAGCTAGGTATTTCCCTTGTCAGCATATACTCAGATTCACTCTGGAATATCCAAATGCAGCTACCAGAATAAATGTGTTTCTCACTCGCTGAAACAAAGCATAGATGGAACTCCCTTAATTTAACAAACTCACAGCAGGGCACTTAAAAAGATACTATGCTTCTGTGTTTTAGTCGCAGTCTTACTGCTGTTTCCTATAAGGCTTGTTTTTGCTGAAAATATCTGTTTTTAGATTCTCCACAGAAAGGGTTTCTAAACTACTGCATACACATATCAGTGTATCCCTATAAGTTGAATGCACACATTGACAATCATTCTGTTAAATAGGTTCGTTTTGGTTTTAGAGTGGGATATTTCTCTGTACAGGTTATACTCCCATATACTGGGGAGTATCCAAATGCAGCTCCCAGAAGAAACGTGCATTTAACTTGCTGAATCCAAACATAGGTGCAACTCTCTTAGTTGAACGAACACAGAAGACCAGTATGAAAGATACATTTCTTCTGTGTTTTAGACGCAGTCTTACTGCTATTTCTTATATGCTGGGATATGGCTGTAAATATCTGTTTTTAGATTCTCCAAAGAAAGAGTCTCTAAACTAATGCATACACATATTAGTTTAACTCTTTAAGTTGAATGCAAACATTGAAAATCATTCTGTTAGATAGCTCTGTTTTGGTTTTAGAGGGAGTTATTTCTCTGCACAGCATATACTTGCATTCACTCGGAAATGTCCAACCGCAGCTCCTGGCAGAAAAGTGTTTCTAACTCGCTGAATGCAAACATAGATGTAGCTCTCTTTGTTGAACGAACACACAATAGAGCAGTTTGAAAGATACGTTTCTTCTGTGATTTAGACGGAGTCTGATTTCTTTTTCATACATGCCAGGATTTGGCTGAAAATACCTGTTTTTAAATTCTCGAGCAAGGATTTCTAAACTGCTGCATACACACATCAGTGTAACTCTATAAGTTGAACGCACACATTAACAATCATTCTGTTAGATAGCTCCATTTTGGTTTTAGACCGAGATATTTCACTTTACAGCATATACTCCCATTCACTAGGTGATATCCATACACTGCTCCTACGAGAAACGTGTTTTTTATCCTTGAATCCAAACATAGATGTAACTCTCTTAGTTGAACGAACACACAGCAGAGTAGTCTGAAACATAAGTCTCTTCTGTGTTTTACATGCAGTCTTACTGGTTTTCCTTATATGCTATGATTTGGCTGGAAATATCTGTTTTAGATTCTCCACAGAAAGGATTTCTAAACTGCTGCAAGCACACCTCATTGTAACTCTGTAAATTGAATGCACACATTGACTATAATTCTGTTATATAGCTCTGATTTTGTTTTAGAGTGAGATATTTCTCTGTACAGCCTATACACCCATTCACTTGGGAATGTCCAAACACAGCTCCTAGAAGAAACGTGTTTGAAACTCGCTGAATCCAAACATAGATTCAACTCTCTTCGTTGAACGAACACACAGCACAGTAGGTTGAAAGATATCTTTCTTCCGTGTTTTAGATGCAGTCTTGCTGCTATTTCCTACATGCCAGGATTTGGCTGAAAATATCTGTTTTTTGATTCTCCACAGAAAGGGTTGCTAAACTGCTGCATACGCACATAAGTGTAACTCTGTACGTTGAATGCACACATTGACAATCATTCTGTTAGATATATCCGTTTTGGTTTGAAATCGAGATATTTCTCTGTACAGCATATACTCCCATTCACTCGGGAATGTGCAAAAGCAGCTCCTATAAGAAACGTGTCTGTAACTCTCTGTATCCAAACATAGATGCAACTCTCTTATTTGAAAGAACACACAGCATAGCACTTTGAAAGATACATTTCTTCTGTGTTTTAGATGCAGTCTTACTGCTATTTCTTATATGATGGGATTTGGCCGGAAATATCTGTTTTTTGATTCTCTACAGAAAGGATTTCTAGACTG
>CAUYLG010020175.1:0-27321 GCA_963573385.1 Cacajao melanocephalus | reverse complement strand
GGCTCTCTTTTGGTTCCATACAAAGTTTGAAGTGGTTTTTTCAAGTTCTGTGAAGAAGGTCATTGGTAGCTTGATGGGGATAGCGTTGAATCTATAAATTACTTTGGGCAGTATAGCCATTTTCACAATATTGATTCTTCCCAACCATGAGCATGGGATGTTTTTCCATATGTTTGTGTCCTCTCTTATTTCATTGAGCAGTGGTTTGTAGTTCTCCTTGAAGAGGTCCTTTACATCCTTTGTTAGTTGTATTCCCAGCTATTTTATTCTCTTTGTAGCAATTGTGAATGGCAGTTCATTCTTTATTTGGCTCTCTTGAAGTCTGTTATTGGTGTATAGAAATGCTTGTGATTTCTGCACATTGATTTTGTACCCTGAGACTTTGCTGAAGTTATTTATTAGTTTCAGGAGATTTTGGGCTGAGACGATGGGGTCTTCTAAATATACAATCATGTCATCTGCGAATAGAAACAATTTGACTTCCTCTCTTCCTATTTGAATACCTTTATTTCTTTTTCTTGCCTGATTGCTCTGGCTAGAACTTCCAATACTATATTGAATAGGAGTGGTGAGAGAGGGCATCTTTGTCTTGTGCCAGATTTCAAAGGGAATGCTTCCAGTTTTTGCCCGTTCACTATGATATTGGCTGTTGGTTTGTCATAAATAGCTTTTATTATTTTGTGATATGTACCATCGATGCCTAGTTTATTGAGGGTTTTTAGCATAAAGGGCTGTTGAATTTTGTCAAAGGCCTTTTCTGCATCTATTGAGATAATCATATGGTTTTTGTCTTTGGTTCTGTTAATGTGATGGATTACATTTATAGACTTGCGTATTTTGAACCAACCTTGCATCCCCATGATGAAGCCTACTTGATCATGATGAATAAGCTTTTTGATTTGCTGTTGCATTCTGTTAGCCAGTATTTTATTTTTTTTATTTTTTGAGACGGAGTCTTGCTCTGTCGTCCAGGCTGCAGTGCAGTGGTGCAATCTCAGCTCAACGCAACCTCCGTCTCCCAGGTTCAAGTGCTTCTCCTGACTCAGCCTCCCGAGTAGCTGGAACTACAGGGAGTCAAATTAGCCACTACACCCGGCTAATTTTTGTATTTTTAGTAGAGACGGGGTTTCACCATCTTGGCCAGGCTGGTCTTGCACTCCTGACCTCATGATCCATCCGCCTTGGCCTCTGAAAGTGCTAGGATTACAGGCGTGAGCCACTGCATCTGGCCTAACCACCAGGTTTTTTTTTTTTTTAAAGATTGTTTCCAGGAAAGGATTCAGAATGAAACCATAGCCTACTTTGACCTGTTTTTAGTTGAAAATGCCAAACTTCTTTAAAACTTTAAAACTATCAATACAGATTGGTAGCAATTTTTCCAAGGAAAGTACTGGTAAATGAGAATCTACTTAATTTCGTAAGTCAAATCCCTCTTGAGAGAAGAGCAGTTAAATGACAAAAAAGGAAATAATGAAGTTTTCAGCATAATACAATCTTTTCACACTATATTAGTAAATAAGTGTTCTTATGAGTATCAAAATCACTCATAAATGTATAATTATGATTTCTTTTTCCAGATTCTTTTTGATGTTTGTGATAATGCCTCGTAAAAGTTACTTGTCCTACAAATTCTCTCTCCAGTGGGGCCTATCCAGATGATACTTTGGCAAAATACAAAGATTTAGATGAGTAATGAAATGCTTCAGTGACATTCTAAGTCTTTCCTTGGCCAGGTATTTTCCTAGATGCTTGAATACTATCAAGTGACCCGAAGATTACATATGTGTTTTACTAAGATTTCACAGACTATGCGAAGAGGACAGAAGTGGATTTTAAGAATTAATAAGCCTAAACATGTAAGAATAAAAGTAAACTGAATCGTTGTTTTTAAAAGGTACTTTAAAGTTTGAAAAAAGTAGATTGCTTATAGAACTTCTTTTTTAAAATTCAACTGTACTATTCTTGAAATGATTTACTAATCACCATAAGCTAGCATAAGAAAGAGAATGGAACTGCCTTGAATGAACACAAGAACTCTGTACTAATGCAGATTTGAGAAAGATAATTATTCAAAAAATAGTAAGGGTGAACAATAATTACATGAAACAGACATGAAAAGACCCAGTTCATAATATAAGCAATTCACATCACAGGGCTTGATTGAGCCTAACATGAAAGCATATAGGTTCAGTACTAACATTTTCAAAGGATGCTTCTTGGTCTCTTTAAACAAGGTTACTATTTATTTGCTTAAAATGAAAGCAGAAAAAGTACATACTGATACTTTTTTGAATGAATGATGGAAAGCTCTTAGCCCATATATGTTAACACATCTGTGTGTTGGTGATACATCTAGTGAGAAGAGTTGCAGGTCTTTTCCCAAGGATTATCTTTGTTTGGGAAAGGTGAAAAATTATTTTTAAAATTCACTATGTTCACTCAGTGTGGATTAATCTGGCCTTCATCAAGGTATGAGAAAAACCACTTTTCACTCACTTGCCAAACTTTAAAGTGCAACAAATGTATTGCTTGTCATTAGATAGACTTTGCGAACATTATTGCCTTTAATTTACTAAATATATTTTTGTTTCCAAAATTATCTCCAATTATTTAGAGCATCTCACAGATGATAATAAGTGGTTTGTCCTTATGACAGTTTCTCTTGCATTAGTACCAGCTAAGCTTTGCAGAAGAAATGAAGGTTAGAACATTTTTGTAAACTAAAACAGGCAGCAAATATCTCCGTATTAGCTTCTGTGACTACATTTGGTTATTGGTGCTCACAGTCATACTTTTCTTAATGACATTTTAATAGCTTAAACTATTGGGTCTTTCAAAATAAACATTATAAACAGGTATCTTTACATGGTATCTCAATATTAAATTGAAGCCTTAATTCTTCCCATCATCAATTCAATTTGTCCAGGAGACGAATTACATGCTATAAGTTAATAAAAGCCTCATTTCTTAAGAAGCACTTCTGTGCATATGCTCTTTTGAAAGTTGAGCCTGCCAGAATCTCATAGATCACAAGCAGCCTGGAATAGGCACATTAGAAAGAATGAGGCCGTGTTTAATTCCACCAAAGGTTATTATACTCTTGACAGATGTGTCTTTTTTTCTTTCAACTGACTTATTTTAGATGGAAATTTTTAAGTAATCATCTGATTCCAAAATATAGTAGGACTAATAAATTTCAGCCAACTTGTTGAACAAATTACTCAGCGCAAAGAATGGAGATTTAAATATGTGGAGCAGAAAAAAGGAAAAAATGCTTAAAAATGAATTGAGGGGGTAGTAAATGAGCTTTGAGCTAATATAATTGATTACTTAAAAAAAAAAAAAGCCTTTGGGTCAGGCAAGCATTATATATAGATGGCAAGCAATTCTTAAAAATACAGGTATTATGTTACAGGGACTGTATCTCCTGAATCATTTTGGAATTCAAAGGCCCTAGGTAGTTTTGCCTCAGGTATCTTTTCACCTAATTTGAAATTTAAATATATTAAACTTCCAAAGCTAAATATGACAAATTAGACATGGGCTCTGAAGTTAGCATTTAATGAGCTATGAACCTAGACTTTCATCTCCCCAGGAATACTTTCTTTATTACTTTTTGTATTTTATTGCAATAAAGCACCATTTGACCTTCAAGTATGATAATTAAGCTTCCAAAAATGTTATAAATTTAGAGTGAAAATAATTCTCCCTGTGTTCAGGAACATACTATGATCAGTATAAAAGATTACTTAATATTTAAAGACAGCTAAATTATACACAGAACCAGCAATATTAGGAATTATTTTTCTCTTCCTGCTCTGATTTCCCACTTCAACTCGATTTGTGTCTCATAACAATTTATCATCTTTCACATTCTAAAATAAATGAAATAGGAAGAAAATGAAAATATATCTTTATAACCTGCAATTGGGAGATAGAGAACTCTTTCAGATAAGACTTATTTCAACAGGAGCTGTCAATAATGAGGCCTTAAACATTAAAAATTGTGGCTCATTGTCTTATCAGGCTCATGTCCCCACCTTTTCTAGGAAGGTATCCATATATTTTTCAAAAATTTGCTGATGATATAAAGTTTTAAGTGAAAAAATCAGAATGCAAAACAATATCACTTGAATTGTTGGTATATTTTAATTTTTATATTTATTTATTTTGAGAAAGTGTCTTGCTCTACTGCCTAGGCTAGAGTGCAATGGCGCTATCTTGGCAATCTCAAACTCCTGGGCTCCAACAATCCTCCTGCCTCAGCCTCCTGAGAAGCTGGGAATATGGCATGCAGCACCAAGACCAGCTAATTTTTTTTTTTTGGTAGAGATGGGATCTCACCACATTACCCAGGCTGGTTCAAACTCCTAGGCTCAAGCGATCCGCCCACCTCAGCCTCCCAAAGTGCTGGGATTACAGGCACGAGCCACCATGTCGGGTCAAATTTTTATTTTTTTTAAATTGTTGCTTTGTAATAATTTTTAAAGATCCTAGACCTTTGAGAACTTGAAGAGATGAAGTTCATAGATGGAACAGATGTGATAAATTGCAGGTATAAACTGACCTGAAACCTGAGAACCTATAGCTTTTTTAAAAAAATACTTTTAAAATCCTGGGGTACATGTGCAGAATGTGCTTTTAAGTAACATTTAGAGGTTGAAGGAAAATCACTAGGATTGAAAGAGGAAGACTGAAGAGGAATAAGTGGAGGAGAAGGAAGAAATCTTGTTGCTAACATCAGCAGAAATTGCTAGAGATTTACCGATCTATTCTCCTTTTCTTTATTTTAACTAAACTGTCATTTGCAGTTGGAAGTCTAGCTCTCAGCCTCCCCTATAGCTTCCTATGACAAAGGAATTAAGTTCTACCCATGTGAGGTGAGCAGAAGTGACCAGGGTCGTTTTCAGGGCTGGGTAATGCCCGAAAGGAATGGGCATGCTTCCTTGACCCTTTTCCCTCCCTGCTGTAGGAGATGGTGAGTGCTGGAACTGCCAGCTTGGCCCCTAGATATGGAAGCTACATGCTGTGCATGGTAGAAGCACCCTGCCAGCCCTAGACCACCTATACTCAAACTGGTTTATGACTAAGAAAAAAACTTCAAATTGAATCCACCTACATTTTGAAGTACTTTGTTTAGTACCTCAAGTACATAGAAGCTTCACTGACATTCTAACTAAAATAGTTAATTTTCCATGGAGGGGGAAAGGGTCCCCTCTGGGGAAAAGTTTCTTCTGTTTATCTCAGTCACAATCTTAAAGGCCACAGTAGAAATTAGAGCTGATCAGACTGTAAATTCCTATGAGTAGAGAGACTCTATCTGGAATACCTCTGCATTCCCAAAGCTGAGCACAATGTCTCATACATGGCAGTTCCAAAAATGCCAGTTGAATGGATTCTGATACCATCAGCAGGCCAATATTACTAAAATCATTATTGTTGGAAAATTCTAATAATCTCCTCTGTTCCTTTTCTTCCTTATTGCTTGTATATACGTCATCTTCTTCTTTTACTTTTCTTCATATTTCTTTTCACTTCCTTTACATGCCTAAGGATGAATTGTACAATCTGCCTTGCTCTAAGATAGATTTAAGGCTACTTACAAAAAATGGCAGACAGCTGAACAAGACAATAAAGGGGAGAAATCAATGATGACAAACGAGGGTAGAAAAATAATACATGCCATGCTGAGGTATGTATGCAAGATGCATGCCCCCAAGACCTCAATTTGGTTCTCAAGCCATAAAGTTACGGAAATGGAAGAGTTCATAACTTTAAAAGAACACATGTTCTTCAGGAGAAGGACAGTGATTGCAGGTAATAGACTGGTTAGAAGTTTCTCCTGTAGTTTTTTGTAGAGGACACTGAGGAATAAAGCGAACATCATCTCAAATACCATCCATTCACCTCTGAGTTCTGTTGGGCTACTCTATCTAATAAAGTTCATCAATGAAAAAAGAGTGCACAATGCCTAAATACAGATGTAAAAGCACTTCTGGGGACAAGGGAAGTACAGAATGGCTGGCAGTTAAGGAAATAATAGTAATTTGGCAATTTTGGAAAGGTATCCTTGCTTCACATGGTTCACTCATTTCCTTATCTAGTATTTGAGTGTCTGCTAAATGTCAAGCACTGTGCCAAGTTCTGGGAATATAAAAATGATCCAGTCTCTTCTGGACCAAGGGATCCAAAGTGCAGTACAAAATACATTTAAGTCAATGCATTATACACAATATGGTAAGCTAAATTCGGTTAGCAAATATAAGGTGGGAGAGTGATAAAAATCAAGATCATATAGGAGGAGAGACTTGAGCTAGATTTTTAAGGATGAGACCAGATTCTCTATTTTAGTTGTAATAAGTACTTCCTTCATCAGAAATGCCATCCTGACCCTATCACTGTAGCTCACATACGCCAATTCCTTTCCCTGATGTACTTCCCTCAATACCTCCTCTGTTGTCTAACTGATGGCATCTCTAATGAAGGAGGTACTTATTACAACTGAACTAGAGAGTCTGGTCTTAAGTAAGGGTGATGGGTGTGGAAAGATCCTAAATGTGAAGATGAGGTTGGAGAGAGAGAGAGGTGGGACAGATCAGGGAAGTCCTGAAAGCCAGGCTAAACTGGGGGGAAATAGAGGGTAGTTTTAGGGTTTAAGGCCAGGAGCATTTTGATCAATGTGTGAAAGGCCTGAATTTAAAAAAATGGCAGTAGGCATGGACAGAAAAGGGTTGGTCTAAGGGATACTACGTAAATTGGCCTTAGACACACTTGCTATAGACATGGATGAGAAAAAGGAATGAGCAAAGAAATGTGTTACCTAGGTCTCTGTTTAGTGACTGGGGTGATTACGCAGATGCTAACCAGAACTGCAATGGAGGGGTGCAGATTCGAGGGAAGTAAAGTTCAGTTTAGAATACATTGAGTTCAAGGTACCTAAATGACACCTAAATGTAGAGTCCAGTAATGACAGTGAGAGCTAACATCTAGAGAGTATGTGCTAGTCACTGTGCTATGCACTTCATCATGAAATTTAATCCTCACAACCTTAAGATGTTCCTTTTGGGCACAGAATATCACACCACGCTCTTGGAAATGGTATGAAGTGGCCAAAAAGGTTGATAGTTTCATTTTCCTTATTTTACAGATGAGGGAATTGAGACTCAGAAAGTTTACGTGGCTAGATAGCACCAGAGCAGAAATTCAAACTTCATGCAAACTTCGTGTTAGCGATCACTTTGCCTTCTTGACTCTTTGCATAAGCACCAAGCAAGTGGAGAGCTAGGGAGATGAAAATTGTAGGTGTGAATGAGATCAACAGAGACAATATAAAAGTACGAAAAGAAGCTGAACTGCAGAATGTGTGATGTGGGAAGAACAACAACTCATTATAGAAACTGAGAAAGAAAAGGGAAGTAAGGTAGGGTGAGGATCCAAGTCTTCTGGATTGGCTGGCACTTAGTGGGTTATTGGTGACCTTGAGGATGATGGTTTCCAGTGAGTGCTGGTGGTCGAGGCCACATGGCAGGGGTAGGACAAAAGCCTGGTGACACACATCACTCTTTCAAGAAGCTGGAGTGTAAGAAGGAAACATGGCAGGGGGTACCCGAAGTTCAAGATGAAATACTTGTTAAAGTAGCAGCGGCTTCAGCATATTTAAGCACAGAGGAGGAGGTGGCCACTGAAGAGGAAGATACTGAAGCTATGAGAAAGAGAAGGCAAAATTATTGCAGCAAGGCCTCAGAGGAGATGAGAGGAACACCATTCCACTAAGTTTATATTTTTCTGCAAATGTGTCTTAGTCTTTCTCTTCTGGGTTTGTATTAGTAAATCTATACTATAAGCTTCTTAATAATGGAATGTGAGACTGCCTTATGTTGCCGCATGTCCCCTGGGTCAGGTACAGTGTTTCACATATGCCCACTGGGGACACAGTGCAATATCTATTAATTAATACCAATGAATTCCAACTCTTAAAAACCTGATTATAAAAAATCTATACTAATTTTTACATGAAACAATGGATTTTTCATATGTACATTAAAAATAAGGTTAGATTAATAAATTCGATGAAATAATATTTCACAAGCCAAAACAAAATTGTGATTTATGTATGTTTATAACATACATAAAAACCTTCCCGAAATGATTGTATAGATCCAAACTTTGTCTTTATCCTTCAGTATATGGAGGAATCAAGCAGGTTATACAGCAGCATGTGTAGAAAGAATACTTCGATGGGCACCCAAAATAACTCAGCGAAAAATTCTTCTTGGGCATAAATCTAGAAATTTTGACTTTGGACTAGATAAAGCTGTCAAGTGGGAATGTATATAGCCCTCAGAGCTGAAAAGAAGGCTGTTTAAATCTATGTTCAATCACCTTGGGATAAACAGCACCAGTCCAAAATACCATTCTTTAGGAAATTAAAACAATAATCAGACCCGCCCAGAGTCAGTAGCAAGAAATTTTACTATGGTCATGTGAATCAGCTCTTTGTCATTCGCCTTAATCTGCTTGTCTTCAGAATTACTTAGGGATACTTTCTGCCTGCCATCGCCCCAGGAGGGCTTCAGTTTCTCGCTTTGTTGGGTAGTTTCTAAGACTTTGAAGCAAGATGGCGGTTCCTGGATGGTTTTCCCTGAGCCTGTTAATTCATTTCTGTTGTTTATAAATCACAAAGCCTAGGGATGTCACGAATGGGAACTGTAACCACTAAAATGAAATATAAGCTACTAAACAGCCAAGGGGAGCACAGATGTCTTTGACTAGCAGATGCTTAACACTGGGCACATTCAAGTGAAACACATCAGTATTCACTTTTCTTTTCAACAATTAAAGTAGGTATGTTAAAACCCAGTTCTGACAATTAGAGAGAAACAAGTCTGAATTAATACTTTGCACTTCAGGGTATTGGGAAGATATCTAGTAATATAAGCTGTTAAATAACCAAGGATGGCCAGCAGAAGATTTTGGTAGATCTGATCTACAATTTTTACAATATTTAGGTATAAAATTATCCTTGAAGTGCTAAAAAAAATATCAAAGGGGGTTAAACATCCCATTCACTTTATGGACTTGCTTGTTCAAACTTTCCTCTGCCCCTCTCCATCTCATAGTTTAAGTAAACTTTCACCAATCCTTAATACAAACAATTTAAAAATTGCAGAGTTTGCGTTTGGGATGAAGCATATATACTGCCTACCACCATGATCCAACGGCCCTTAGAGAGCATAGACACACTTTCTACCACTCACTGTTCTGAGGGTGATGAATAGCTGAAAATCTGCTGAGCCCAGCAGAAAGCAGCCAAGGTTTTCTATACCAGCTGTAAGCCTGCCTCTTTTCCTCCTGACATAAAACGTTTGCCTTTAGTTATAGCCACTTCCATCAACCCAACAACAGAGAATTCCAGGGTGGTTTATAAATGGCACGTGCCCTCTAGGGGCATTACAGGGCATGACTGCTATCAGGCCACTAAGTCTGCCATCTGGTCTTGCTAAATAATCAATGTGTGTGTTTGAAGAGGGTATGCCAAGAAGCCCACAGGCCAATGAATACACACACACACACACACACACACACACACACACACACACACACACATGATTATTCTCCCTGCCCCATCTTCAACTGTGATGTGTGTACGCTGCTGGACCAATGGCAGTCATGCTGACACACTCACACCACTTTTGCCTTAACTGTGTAGATTTAGGGCACCAAAGAATTTGTGTTCTTTCTAAGGTTTTCAGGAAATTTAGGCAGTAGTGATAATCTTGTTTATTCAGAAACAAGTGTGAATTAATAAAGACTTTACATTTCAGGGTATTGGGAAGATACCTAGTAATACAAGCTGTTAAATAACCAAGGATGGCCAGAAGAAGATTTTGGTAGATCTGATCTACAATTTTTGGGAAGATACCTAGTAATACAAGCTGTTAAATAACCAAGGATGGCCAGGAGAAGATTTGGTAGATCTGATCTACATTTTTTACAATATTTGGGTATAAAGTTATCCTTAAAGTGCTAAAACTTTGATAAAAGGAGGTTAAACATCCCATTCACTTTATGACTTGTTTAAACTTTCCTCCGCCCCCCTCTCTGTCTCACAGTTTAAGTAAACTTTCACCAATCCTTAATACAAACGATTTAAAAATTGCAAAGAGTGTGCATTTGGGATGAAGGATATACACTGCCTACCCCCATGATCCAATGGCCCTTAGAGAGCATAGACACACTTTCTACCACTCATTGTTCTGAGGGTGATGAACAGCTGAAAATCTGCTGAGCCCGGCAGAAAGCATCTGTGGTTCCTGATAGAATGTTTAATTTTTTTTAACTTTAAGAATCTACTTGGTATAATGGAACCAACATTGGGCTGTGAGTCCAGAGGTCTGAATTCCAGGCCTGCCACTCATGAGTATTGCTTATTTTGTCAAGTTAGCTTGCTTTGCGTCATCACTCATCCACAGATGAAGAACCTATAGTTCCATGATCATAGCATAAATTTAAATATTAGTTCTCATCCTAAGTCTATATATACCACACTCATATTAACATTTTCAATAGTGCGCATGTGGTTCAGAGAGAGACATATTAGGTATACAGCTCTTTTTAGATTGTTTAGTAATAATTTCTGCACAAAACCTGATTTCTCCTAGTTCCTTTCAAGTTTTTAGTCTATTCTGACATTGTCTCTATTCTTCGTTTTGGTCATCTCTAACAGTACTTCAAAAAACACTACCATGTTTATCTTTAAAATCAGTTACTGACATTTTGGACAATTCCCCAGATAATCACTCGGCTAACTCCTTTATCCCCTTCTTGGTCTTTGCTCTAATGTCACCTTCTTAGTGAGGTCTACCCGACTTACCTGCCACCCTATTTAAAACTGCAATCAGCCTCTTCCCCCTCCACCCAACTGTATGCTCTTACTGTGCTATACTTTAGTGGTCTTTCTCCCCCTACAACACTTGCCACCTTCTGACATGGTACCACATTTACTCATTTCTTGTATCTCCCACTTACTGTCTGTCTCCTCTTCACTGCAATGTAGGCTTCGTGACAGCAGGGATCTTTGCTCTGTTCATTGGTGTATTTCAAGACCCAGCCTAGTACAGAGGCTGGCATATGGTAAGCATTAAGTAATTTTTGTTTAGTACTAAATATTGAGTAATTTCTGTTCTTTATGTTTTGCAGCTAGTGAATGAACCTAAGCATCTTTTACTTTCAAAACAATTGAGGGTATACAGCCCAGCCAACCCTCCACCCCAGACTAAAGGTGGGAAAACTCTAGCTCCTTGTCTGTACCATGACATGACAGCAGAAGTCAGATGGGGATATGTTTACAATTACTTGGAACCTCAGAGATATATTTTAAAAATCTGTGAACCTGGTCTATGTTCCAGGAACATTAAGGGGACTTCTTATAGTTTACATGAAAGTCCATGAACAACTTTCAAAAATTTTTAATATGCTGGCACATGCATTTTGCAACCAGAGATCAGTGTGAGGAAAATTGCTAGTAGCAGTCACACTGCCTCGTCATGGTCTATAGCAAATGTTCAGGGTTAAAGACTTTTCAGTAAGGACAGTGATTTTTCAATTATAAAATGTGTAAGTTGGTTATTCAGCAAACGTTTACTGAGTCTATGTTTCAAGCATTATTAAACGTTGAAAAAAAGTTTAATAATGGTTCCTGCCCTCATAAAGCTCTCAGTTGGGAGAAAAGAGTGTTTAAAAAAATAATTATAATACAACAGAGACAGAGCATGTTAAGGGGGTCAGGCAAGTTGTCACACAGGAGGAGGCATAGGAGTAATTCAGAATTTTCCTTTGATTCTTGAGAAGGGATTTATTTCCCTTGCCACAGCAGACTTGTCCTTCCTCCTTCCTAAGTCTAACTCCATAAGTATACTTTTTGGAGGAAATGTGTGTTATTTCTTTATAATACAAATAATGTTAGTTCATTGTAAAAAAAAATTACAAAAGGTACATTTTTAAAAAATTAATCATTCACAGTTTTACCCCACTGTTCTACTTATGCTTTTTATTTCACACCAATTGACCTTGAATAAAATTCTGCTCCAGCAAAATCTTTTTCACTTAAGATTTACTGAACCTATGCTTTGGGCCAGGGACCCTGGAAAGTAAGGTCACACAAGTAAAGCTTGAATCCACGTTGTGATTTGAATGCATTCCCTCCAAAATTCAGGTGTTGGCAATGTGACAGTAGTAAGAGGTCGGGCCTTTAAGCAGTGATTAGGTCATGAGGGTTACTCCCCCTGTGAATGGGATTAAGGTCCTTATAAAGGAGGCTTCATGCAACGTTTAGCTGGCTTGCCCTTTTGCCTTCTGCCATCTGAGGACACAGCATTCCTCCTCTTGGAGGATACATCATCAAGGCTCCATCTTAGAAGTTTAAAGCAGCCTTCACCAGACAACCAAAGCTGCCAGTGCCTTGATTTTGAACTTCCAAACCTTTGGAAATGTGAGAAAGTAAATTGCTGTTCTTTATCAATTACCAAGCCTGCGGCACTCTGTTATAGCAGTGCAAATAAGACAATCCACTTCTTTGTGATTTCAAAGCCCTCGTAAAAACTAACATACAAAAGTAAATCACTGCCCACTAGCATTCTCTCCTCGGCCCCAATTAAGAAAAAAGTAGCCTCTGACATCCAGAACCTAGCCTGGCAATCTTTGCCGGGCCTTGGTGTCCTCCTATTAAACATAAACAATTTCACAGAACATCAACTTTAGACAAGTCTACTCTGTGACCGTAATGAATCAAGATAGAGATATATCTATTTCTTAATCATGTCTCAACACAGACACAACTTTAGCACCATCTAAGTCACAATGTGCCAAGCACCCTCTCTCCTGGCTCATAGCAGCGACTGCTGCTTCTTTATCAATTATAGCAGCAGCCTCACTCTTGTCTGTCCTTGTGGTAGATTTATTGAGATGCTAACCACAGAATTGCCCCTTCTTCCTGACCTCATCTAATCTAGAGCAATGCTCCACTTTCTTAAACCCTACCCCAATCACCAAATACAGCTCAAATCTTATAATAACAATTCCTTCTGTAACATCCTCTCCTTGAGATGCCCCATGGTTCTCCCATGGTTTGCCTTCTCCCACAGTAAGACAAGCACTAAATCAACCTGTTCAACCTATTCAACTTCAACTAGGTGTGTTTTTGGTGGTGTTTGGTTGCAAGGTACTGGAAGCCTGTAACAAAAAGCCTGTAACAAATACACTCTGATCTAGAGAGAGAGAAAAAATCCAGAATCCTTTCCCCTCTGGGTTCCTACCTCTCTCCTTTCTTTTAAAAAAATTTTATTTTTTTAATTGACAAATAATAATGATACATATTCATGGAGTCCACAGTAATACATATAATACACAGTGTTCATATTTTTTTTCAAAGCCTCAACTTCAAACTGCCCAGCATTTATTTCTCATCTCACAAGAATCTGTCTTCCCTTGTCTGCCTGACTCCACAGACTGAGCCAGAAGCTTTCCATGCTACAAAGCTGCCTCAGGTGGTCTTGCCTTACTTAAAACCACTCGAATTTCCAGCCAAATGGCCAATCACCTACTTTTTTTTTTTTTTTTCTTTTTTTGAGAGGCAGTCTGGCTCTGCTGCCCAGGCTGGTGTGTAATGGCACAATCTCGGCTCACTGAAACCTCTGCCTCCCAGGTTCACGCGATTCTCTTGCCTCAGCCTCCTGAGTAGCTGAGACTATAGGCACCTGCTACCACACCTGGCTAATATTTCTGGTAATATTTTTGTATTTTTAGTAGAGATGGGGTTTCACTGTGTTAGCCAGACTGGTCTCAAACTCCTGACCTCAGGTGATCTGCCTGCCTCAGCCTCCCAAAGTGCTAGGATTACAGGTGTGAGCCACCACACCAGCCCAAATGCTAATCACCTTCTGACTGTAAAACCCTAAGGTCCTTTTCTATCCTTCATTCTCTCCGTTTGTCCTCGTTGGACACTTCTACTATGTTGAGATTTCTTCCCACAGTTCCCCCCACCTCAGAGGCTTGCCGCTTCTCCAGAGTTCAGCCAGAGTTCCCTCTTCTTCCCGCCGCTGCTCAGTCACTGCCTTTCTCATTTGGCCCCTTCCTCCCTGCTCTAAGCATCTCCCTGATGAACGCATTGCCTCCCCAGCATCAATAGGCTGATGGCTCTCAAATCTCCCTGACTGCCCCAGCCAGTGACAGGCCCCCTTCTCAGCAGGCTGCTGGAGAGCTCTGCAACTCCCTCAGAGCCAACATGTGGAAGTGCAATTGATTATCTTTCCTTCCACATCGCTAACATTTTCTTCATTTCTTCTCTTCTTGGCATCACTGTCCACCCAGTCACCCAGATCAGAAGTGACAGAGTAGCCCAGGTCTCTACCCTGTCCTCACCCGCCCTTCCCTGCATACCTTCTCTAGGTCTATCTAACATATCCCCTTCTTTCTGGCCTCCAACATCTAATTTAAGACCCCCCCATAATAATGGTACATATTCATAGGGTCCATAGTAATACATAAAATTTATAGTGATTGTATTTTTTCAAAGCCTCAACTTTAAACTACTCAGCATTTATTTCTCTTTTCATAATATTCTGTCTTCCCCTGTCTGCCTGTCATCTGCCTTTAATCTGTCAATAACCCTGTAACACATTCCACCTCCAACCCCCATTAGGTTTTCTTTAATTGTTCTATCACTCTCCTGCTTCCTTCCCACCGCCTGCAGTAGAACACCTAAGTCCCTGAGCATTAACAGAAGGCCCTGCATGATCTGCTCCACTTACCTTTCCACGCCTCATGGTTTAGCTGTAATGAATTACTGGGTTGCCTCCTCTCTCTTATCTATCAGACTATTGTAGTTTAATTCTTTGCTCATTCATTTGATAAACATTTATGAGGTACATACTGTGCACCAGATATTGTGAGAAGCTTTAGAGATTCCATACTAAAAAGCACAGTTGTTACCCTCAAGGAGCATATATCTTATGGCAGACAACACATTGTGATAATGTCCTTATGACAACACGCAATAAATAGTTATCAAATGAATGAATGAATGCACAAGTAAGTTACTCTCCCTGTGCCTTTGTTTCTCATCTTCAACGTGTAGATAATAATAGTTTCTTTTTCAGAGAGTTGCTGTGAATATTAGATGAGTTTGTAGATTGCTCAGAGTGATATCTGGCACATAACAGTGTTGAGAGTGTTCCTATTTAATGTGGCTTGAGAATTCTGTAGAGAGAGTTAGGTATGAGGGTTGTCTGGACCAGCTTGAGCAGGAGAGGGAGGGAATCAGAGATGTTTTCTCCAGAGGGAGGGAATAATACCCTAAGCAGGGTCTGACAGCCCGAGTCAGACAGAATGAAAGGACATAAAAGGATAGCCCAGGCAAAGAAAATTGGGAGAGTATAAGGTGCAGATATCACCAGGATGATAGAGCAAGGTCCATTCAGGGAGTTTTAAGGTAAAAATGAGAGGATGACAAGAACTGAGGTAGAAGAGGCAAACTGAAGCCAGATTGTAAGGGATTATCCTTGCATGTGTCATATGCAGTAGGAATTTTACTCTGAAGATAAACTATTGGTTCCAATTGAGACAGTGAAGGGTTTTAAGCAGGTAAATGATAGAGGCATATTTCTATTTTAGAAAACTAATCATAACACGATGAAAATAAAGGCACCATGAAAATGGGAGCACAAAAATCACAAAGGATGCTTTTCAGCAATTCCCAAAGGAGGCACTGCAGCCTGATGTAAGGTGGGTCAGTGGGAATGGGAAGGAGGAGATAGATGGCTCTCTCTCTCTTTTTTTTTTTTCTTTTTTTGAGACAGAGTCTCACTGTTGCTCAGGCTGGAGTTCAGTGGCGTGATCTTGGCTCACTGCAACCTCCGTCTGGGTTCAAGCTATTCTCTTGCCTCAGCCTCCCAAGTGGCTGAGATTACAGGAACCCACGACAATGCCTGGCTAATTTTTGTATTTTTAGTAGAGACAGGGTTTCACCACGTTGGCCAGGCTGGTCTGGAACTCCTGACCTCAAGTGATCTGGCCACCTTGGCCTATCAAAGTGCTGGGATTACAGGCGTGAACCACTGCACTCGGCCTCCTCTCCTTTTTTCTTAAACCTCACTGGCCATTCAGGTTTAGCTTCCTGGGATGCCTTTCCTAACACTCCCAGGGTGATTCCTTAGCTACCTCTGTGATCCATAGACCTGTCATTTACATCCTAGCCTATGAGCTCCTCAAGAACAGGAAATGAGTCCTTTTCACTTTCAAGTCCACATTTAGCACTGTGAGCTAGGTCAGAGGTCTTGCAGGTGCTCTACATGGTTTTGCAGAATAAAGACTTTTGGCAGGGTTCAGTGGCTCATGTCTGTAATCCTAGCACTCTGGGAGGCCGATGGATCACCTGAGGTCAGGAGTTCAAGACCAGCCTGGCCAACATGGTGAAACCCCGTCTCTACTAAAAATACAAAAAATTAGCTGGGTGCAATGGCGTGAGCCTGTAATCCCAGCTATTCGGGAGGTTGAGGCAGGGGAATCGCTTGAACCCAGGAGGCAGAGGTTATGGTGAGTCAAGATTGTGCCACTGCACTCCAGCCTGGGTGACAGAGTGAGACTTCATCTCAAAAACAAAAACAAAAAAACAACAAAAAAAACTTTCAATGAATGCTTTATAAGAAAAGGGATTAAGATTACAGACTGTCTAAGACATTACAAGTACATATTCTAATCCTTTTACTTTTTCAATTTGTTTAGCAAGCAATACAAAAAAGTATGCTTTGCTTGAGTTGTTTAATTAAAATCAACAAACATACTGAGCATGTTAAAATGGAAAGGACTTAAATGTTACTGTGCTGTGGCATATAGTGACTGCAACTGTTTTTCCTCTAATAAATATATTAGATATTCCTCATTCAATATATAAAAAATGATTACTCGATAAAATTAGCTTATTTTATTTGAGGAGATAATTAATGTTTTAATTAAAAGTAGATAAGGCCAGAATAAATATATAGTTTATAGCACTAATTATTTTCCTTATTATTCCCTGACAGGAGAAAGCCATCACTCTTGTTAGCATTATTTTTCACTTTATCTTGGATGGATTGATATGATTTCAATGAGCTACATGCTATTGAAAAGCTCAGTGTTCTTCTTCTGGTCCTGGGCTGTACGGCATTTTTAATAACATCCACATCTACCATCGTGTAAATCATGCTCATGTGTAATACTACTATAGAAGGCATTGTTTTTTCCTCACTCGTTGAGAATTTTTTCCCACTGGTTTTTCTTGGATTTTTCTTTTCATTTTAAGTGAACCCGATCCCAATAATTCATTTACAATAGAAAAGGCTAAAAAATTTAAGGCTTAAAAGAAATCAGTTTTTAGACAATGGTAAATGTTAATAAAATTAGATACTTCTTTTTCTGGCACTATAAAATTTCCAGGATATTAATGTTCACTGCTATGTGATATTCTATATTTTCAATAATGTGAGCGATTTCATAGTCTAGAAGAAGATTTGCATAATGATCGAATTCTTGAGCCTACCTGCAAAGGCACCTTTTAACATTTGTATTCTCAAAAGTTGCAGGTAGGAGAGGCAAATTGAAGCCAGACTGTTAAACCCAGGAATACTGAAAATATGTTTGAAACTATAATTAGAATGAAGTTTTCTAATTCAAGAACTATGTGTATAAATAATTAGGATTTTGCCATTAATAATTATTAAGCATCATGTTACTTACTTAAAGACATATTGTGATATATATAACTAATAATAAATGGTATTTTCTTAGGTATTTCAAAAACCAATAACTTTTCCTAATTTCTCTCCAAAGCCCATCAGATATTCTTTAGCAGAGAGATAATAGAAATTTCCTTTAAATACAATAATATAATTCTAAAAACTAATAAATTCCCCCAATGTCATTTTAAACAAAAATTAATACTATACTTACAGTAAACAATGAAAATGGCATGACATTTACAAAGACCGACATAAAATGTTTTCATTATCAAGATGGTGAAATCAAGGAATATATGTATAGCTGAGACAAACTTGTATTTAATCTATCAACATTTTTAGAATGACTTACACGCCAAGCTCTATGTCAGCATCTGGGGAACCAAAGCCCCTTAAGGCACAGTCCCCATACTTGAGAAGCTCAGTTTCTCTAGGGCAATATCCAGCCCTTTCCAGAGAAAAATTTTCTATGAAGTGGTAAATGCGATAATGAAAACACAAAGTAGGGCAGAAACTCAAGGGATAGGAGAAACAAATGTGCATTGGAGCACAGATCCTGGTTTTAACTTTTTCAATGTGGTGCATTTGTTTGGGTGTGCATATGTGTGTACCCTGGTCATACATATCTGATATTATGTAAAATTTAATCTAAATTGATGCAATGTCTAGCCACATAAATCTGAAATTAATAGTGCACACAGTTGAAACAGGCCCATAGATACTGTACACATAATTATATATAACATGATGAAATGTTAAAAGCAATAATCAGAAACATTTTCAAGAAAGCTGACAAGACATTTAAGAGGTAAATTAAGCACACGTATTTTGTAGCATTTAAAAATTTCTACTAAGATTTGTACTTTTAGAATAACTAAAGGTAATTCATTAGAAAAAATTATGAAAATAAATTTTCTTTTGCTCACAGTATCTTCAGAAGTCTATAGATCTTTATCAGTAATAACTAAATAATTATTAGTGATATGAAGTGGTCAATACTTAAATTTTGAAAGCATAATGATAAAGTAGTTATAATGAAATGCTTACTTGGTACAGAGAACACAGGACCTGCCATAAATATTTTAGACATAACACAAACAAATCAAATATGACTTTACCTCCTTGTTCACACAACTGCTGGGCTAAAGCATCTTTGAAAATAACCTGGCCCCGGTGTGTTGCTGTAGCCCTGGAAACAAATAGAAAAGGGTTAATTCAATCTTGTAATACGTTTGCTAAAAATATATTTTTAAAACTTTTTTAAAAGCTTATTCTTAAACTTTATTGTGTGGATATGATATTTTTGACGAGTACATCAGAACAGCGATATAAATGAACAGTGAAGGCTTAAGCCAAGACACCTGGGTTGAGAACTGTCTTCTGATTTTACTATATGAAGATAATTTAACAGTTGTGAGCTTGTTCTGACAACAGCAGATGCGAATAAAGCCTACAGAATAAAAAGTACGGAGAGTAGGCTTATTAAAATTTCTTCTTCAGGATACCATGATATAAATGTTTTATGGAGCAATACTGATATTCGTATTGGAGAAAGATGCTCTTAAGGTACTTTTTTCTGAAATCAATACTCACCATAACATATAAAGAGTTGAAACAGAGAATTACATTTTTTAAAAGTATTTTCTTAAAAAGAGGGCTATTCAAGGCTTTCACAATAAAATATGTCATAACAAAATAAAACCATTTGAAGGAGATTCACTATTTGAAGGAGATGTATATATTTTACCTCTTCTAATCAGAGCTGTGCATATGGATTGATGAAAAAAATAATATCCTTGCAGCAGATGTGTTATTCAATGACTATAAGAAAAAATGTCTTATTAAAGGAATAATTATGCTTTATATATGAAGGGGTTTCCTTTAAAAAGAATTTTTCTGGCATGAAATGTATTATTTAAACAAATTTAAAACAGAAAATCATGTCTAAGAAACTTGATTTTAGAAAGTAAGCCATACAAAAATCTTCTTAAATAACAAAAAAATTAGCATGAAATCTTAACTTTAGTTTTATCCAAAACCATCCTCAGGCAGAAATAATTTGAACTATCATCTGCTGAAGACGGATTACGTACAAGGCACTGTACTAGCTCACAACAGGGCAAAGTTTAGCCTATGTATTTCCCCTTGACAAGTGCACCCTTCCTTTGGTCAACATCTTGTTGTTTGCTGGGCCCAGTAGGGCTTCCTGGCTCCCAGCATTCCTTGCTCTGGCCCATGTGTGGCTGTAGCTTCCCCCTCCCTGCTGCAGACCTTTCTGAATTCTGTCCTGATTGCATTGTAAGTACCCTCTAGTGTCAGTCAGTCCCCCAGAACCCAACTCTGTGAAAGTAATCTGACAAATGAATCCATGTTGAAGTGTTCATGGGTGATATCACTTCAAGGTAACATATTTCAGAAGTGAAAGTACTATGCCTTCACACGCACACACACACACACACACACACACACACTCACTCACACACTCACACACTGGCTTAACAGTGAGAGTTTTGAATGGTGGAGGGGAAATATAATTGGAGAGAAAAATCACTGGGTGGCCTTCAACTCACACCATATGTGAAGCCTATAAGGGCGTTAGCCCTTGTTGTTGCATACTAATCATTATCGAAATTACACATACACAGATGCTACCATTCTTTTTATATATTCAAATATGTTTATAGGTTTTCCTTTGCTTTCAGAAAGCTGAAAGTGAGGAGGACTAAACATAGGACCAATCCAAGCCATAAACATGGCCTAGAAGCTCACAAATCAGTACAGATTTTATGACCAAAGGGAACACCATAACTTTTTCACTTAAATGCATTGTTCAAACCAATCAAGTCAATAGTGTCTGAGTTCACGTACACTTCTAATAGCAACACAGTGATCACTAGTGTGACATTTGCTTTGGAAGGGACGTATTTTCTGAAATCACTAACCAGCAAGAAAAGTCCTACGACATGCAATGTTTAAATAATTGTTCATTTTAGTTGTCTTCTGACTGTAAGTATGTAATACTCCTACCGCAACAGTTCTTCTTGGTCATAAGCCTAGTTGTCACTGTGCCAGGCTATGCTCCTATGAACATAATGAGCCAAATCATCAAAATAAGATTCAGGTGTCAGAGGTTTCACCTTTTCTCTGAATATCATATATACCAACGTATCTTAGTCACTTCACAGCAGCTTGTGAACAGTCTACACTGTTTTCCCCATTACTGTTTCCTCAGATTCATTATTTGTTGCCTTCATTAACATTCTTACTTCTGCTACTTTGGTTCAATAAATAAACCTCATACATTTCTAAAGAATAATGACAGAGTAACTGAACCTGAAGGAACCTTTAAGATCATCTAGTCAAAATGTCTTTAGCAGTGGCACTCATTCTTCAAATGAATACAGAATTCCAATGAATAAAACAGTGGAGCCCTAGCCTTTGAAGTTCTGGGGCTCTGTATTACCTATTTCCTAAATCTTGCCGTGTGCTTCTCTGGAACTCTTAGGGTTTGGAATGCCAGGGCAGGGAGGTTATTAAACTACTGAAGGTTACACAGCCCATTAATGGTAGATAAGACCTGATTCCAGGTCTTTGATTTGAGGCCTTGGATTCTTTCCCTTGCATCAGCAGTTTTCCAAATGTGCTCCACTTTAATTCCCTAGGGGTCTCCATGACAGTCAAGAGAAGCAGGGGCAACAGCCAGTGTTCCAGGCACCAGTCAATTCCAGTAGACCATCTAGGTTTTATATGTTCTAATTATTTAATTTTGTTTAAAGAAAGGGCTCAGCAATTAAAAGCTGGTTTGAGAAACACAGAACACTATGTGCTCAATGCCATTATCTGAAGTTCCCTGCTTGGGAAAAGTAGAAGTAGTAACAATAATAATGTGGCTGGTATATATACTTATTGTTACTCTAACACCTATTATGAATTAAAATTTACCCCCTGCTAGGCACTCTTGTAGGGCTTTACAAAAATTAACTAAATGAATCCCGTCAATGGCCCTACAAGATAGATACTATTATCCATTTTTCCTGGGACACAGAGCTACTGCATGATTTACAAATGTCACACAATTGGTGATAAAGCCAGGATTCAAACCCAGGAAGTCTGAGTACAGAGTCCTTGCTTTTAAGCATTACAACAATATTTCATTAACCTGGTTCAAAAATATGATGGTAGCTTTCAATCACCTTTCAGAGGAAGAGCCTGCCTTCAGGACCTGATCTTTTTTCTTTTTTTCTTTGAGACAGAGTCTTGCTCTGTTGCCAGGATGGAGTGCAGTGGTGTGAACTTGGCTCACTGCAACCTCTGCCTCCCAGATTCAAACGATTCTCCTGCCTCAGCCTCCTGAGTAGCTGGAACTACAGGCATGCACCACCACACCCAGCTAATTTTTGTATTTTTAGTAGAGACAGGGTTTCACCATATTGGCCAGGATGGTCTCAATCTCTTGACCTCATGATCCACCCACCTTGGCCTCCCAAAGTGCTGGGATTACAGGCATGAGCCACCATGCTCAGCCCAGGGCCTGATCTTTAAAGTCATGTCTTCTCTGACTTATGCTCTCTACTCCAACCCTTCAGGCTAAAGCTGTTTTAGTTAACCTCCTTCTGGACAAACTTCTTTTCATTTCCATTGGAACTCTGGCCTCTTGGCCAGCAACTCCTTGCGACTTGTCTTTGAAAACACCATTTCTCTCTCTCGACCCTTCTCCCACTATAGTGTTCTGTGAGCTCCTTGACTTCTTTTCAATCATTTATTATTTAATATAAAATCTAAGACAAGATACATTAAATGCTTACTGGCATATGTATTTATTCTTCACCTAGTACATAGTATTTGTCTAATTTTGAACTTTCTTCCATTTTATAGGTTTCAATTAATCTTTTTTTTTTTAATTTAAGCGTTTAAGTTCAGGGGTACATGTGCAAGTTTGTTACACAGGTAAACTTGTATAATGGGGGTTTGTTACACAGATTATTTTATCACCCAGGTATTAACCCTAGTACCCATTAGTTATTTTTCCTGATCCTCTCCCTCCTCCCATCTCCTCCACTCTCCGATAGGCCCCAGTGTGTGTTGTTCCTCTCTATGTGTCCATGTGTTCTCATCATTTAGCTCCCACTTATAAGTGAGAACATGTGGTATTTGGTTTTCTGTTCCTGTGTTAGTTTGCTAAGAATAACGGCCTCCAGCTCCATCCATATCTCTGCAAAGGACCTGATCTCATTCTTTTTTATGGCTGCATAGTATTTCACAGTATATATGTACCACATTTTCTTTATCCAGTCTACCATTGATGGAGCCCCTCAACTTCTAGCAGCTTATTACAGTCCCCTTTCGACCCTTTGTCATGCTTCTTCCAACAGCCCCCATGATCCACTGCATTTTCCTGTATGCTACAGACATAGGATTACTGGATGACATTCTCAGCCCCACTGCTGCCCAAACCCTGGAACGTATGTGGATACTCAATACACACATGCGTGCTGACAGACAAGCATCATTTGCATCATTTTCCAAACCCTTAGAACCCTCAAATAATATTTTAATCTAAAACTATCCCACCCTCTAGGGGAAGCATGGTTAGTAGTTTTAAAAGTCTGCATATTGGCATCTTATCTCGGGGAGAAGAAAGAGCAGATGCCCAAGTGACCAGCAAGAACACAGGCTCCCTTGCTTTATCCCACGAGCCATCTGCACTGCACTCCTCATGGTGTGACTAACGTCAATATGGCAAGCCTATTTGAACATATTTTGAGCTGTCAAATAATTCATGGTGGTTTACCCACAGAATCACAGCATTTATTTCAACTCTTCTATGGAAATACATAAATGTTCTATTATATAAATATATATTATATTTTCAAAAATTGCTAAAAGTACAGTAACTTAGAATTAAGTCTCTAGAGGTCGCGTCCTCCAATTTTTAAAATTACATTGCCAGATAAAATTGTATGTTAAGCTGTGTATTAAATCTAGCTAATTAACATATGCATTACTTCATAAAGTTATCACTTTTTTGTGGTGAGATCCACATCCACTCTCTTAGCATTTCCAAGAATACAATATATTATTAACCACAGTCACCATGTTGGCAATAGACCTCTTGAACTTCTCCCTCCTGTCTAACTGAAATTTTATATCCTTTGACCAACATCTCCCAACGACCTCCCCAAACCACGGAGCCCCTTATAATCACCATTCTACTCTCTACTTCTATAAGACCACCTTTTTTAGATTCCACTAGGTCCTCCAATTTGTAACACACAGCATATTTTTAAATGAGAATGCAGACCTATGGTATATGGTGACAGGCCTGATTCATTTCCAGAATTGTTATTTTATGTAATTTACAGCTCTCTCTTGGAGCGAAGGTCCATTACACTGACGGCGTTATTAACTATGTTGGTACTATTTGCACTTAATTTTACATAATTAGCAATAATTTTTCAGAAGAGTTTAGAAAATATCCTCATTCTTCATTGTTTTGGGAAGTAGACCAAATTTCTTAAAACATGTTTCTAATGAGTACTTATCTTCTTGGGAGATGCACAGATCTCTAAAGTAAACTTGCCAGCAAGAGCCCCTATTAACTAAGTAATTTTAAAATCCCTTTGGAGTGTTATTACCTATCATTTGAAAAGCTCTATAGATTCTCCAAAACAAGAAAGTTCATTATGATCACCATATTCAGTGCTTGAAGAAGTCTTTGTTGTTATGATTAAAAAAGAGCATGTGATATTTTCATCTCAACTAAACAACAGAGTAGGTATATGCCCAAAGCATTTGAGAAATAAGTGTGCATTGTGCTGTGGTGCAGTGCTGAGGTACAGTCTCTGCAAGGAGAAAGACCAGTGACAGAACACAGTAAGGAGCCACTTATGAGCTACATGACTTTGGACAACTTTAATCACTCTAGGCAAGAGACTCCCTACCTGAGGACAGGGATAACTTGAAATAATAACTATTACTTAAAGATATGAATATTCACTCTTAAGATATTTACAGTCTCTCAACCTAAGCAGATTTCAAGTTTCTGGAATAGCAGGAATCAGGAATTAAAAAGAAATTATCCCCCATACGGAATCTATTATAATGATTTGAACAAATGAGGAATCAGAGCTATTTATATTTTTGACTTATATTTATATTTGATTTATATTTTTCACTCCACAATCTGCTTACAATGTATTGTCACCGAGTTTAAAAAGAAGGAATATAGAAGTATTTTAATACAGTTGCTATAATGCCTAAATTCCCAACTGTATTATTATTTGTTGATTACATGAATCAATTTGCTCATAGATTAACATAAAGAATCATACCAGCTGGTTCATTTCTAAATCTACGACAACGTACTTTACCTCCAGGGGTGGGTTGCTTTTTCCACCATTTTCTACTGCTTTGTCAGTGAAGTCTGGTATGTTAGTGACTTGTCCATTTTACAGCTGGAAGAGCATTTGTTAATCAGCAATCTGAAGTTAGTCTAGTGTAATTCAGTATGTCTGTGCCAAGCCACCCTCCAGGAAAGGTAACTAAATATGTGGAATATGGGGGGAAAACAGTTGATCTGAGTTTGGTAAATTTGATCTTCAAAGGAATCAATTCACCCATTAAAATTCTTACCCCCTTTATATCAGCAAATTATAGTACTTTCTTTTCTCTTTCTCTTTCTTCCTTTCTTTCTCTCTTTCTCTTTCTCTTTTTTGACAAGGTCTCACTATGTTGCCCAGGTTAATCTTGAACTCCTGTGTTCAAGCAATCCTCCCACCCTGCCCTCTCAAAGTGCTGAGATTAAAGGCATAAAAATAACAGTGCATTCCAATTTGGGGATATATACTGATGTTTATCAAAATAAGAAAAATACTCAAATGCTTTAAAACCCATAAAAAAGAGAAATGAATAACTTCAAAGAGTCATTATTTTTAAGTTAAACTCTCAACTTCAAATATGGCAAAGCCATTGCAAAATAAGCAAAGGATTGTGTATGTTTTCACAATGCTTTGGCTTTTCAAAGTTTTACTGTCCTAATTTTTTTTATAGTTACATCTTTTATTCCTAAGCCACAGAATTTTTTGTTGTCAAGTGCACAAATATTTTCTCTCCTTGAAAATAACAAATTTCAGTATTAATGTTCATCATCCAGTAATCACGAAGTCTATGTGTCCTTAAAGGTTACCAAATAGATGGTTTAACCTTGATTTCTGATCAAAGCATACGTTTTATTAGCAAGAGAAGAAACATACAGATGAAATCCTTTAAGTATGGCAAATCAATGAGTGGTTAACAGTAACTTAACTTTCTTCCGAGGTGATTCAGCAACCTCCTGAAATGGAGATGGAGGGTTTATGCTCATCTGACAGTATTTGTTCATCCATGGTAATGTATGTATTCAGCCACATGTAGTGTGAACTCTGACTTTTACTTAAAGTGTTTTTAATAACATCACTAAGTGACTTTCCATTGAAATAGAGTAATTTGGCAAAAAACACTTGGTAGTTACAGGATATGTAATACCAAAGAGAAGAAAACATTTATCATTGGCAGAGTTATATCCTTTGTAAACTGCCAACAAAGTGAATCTGGGGAGGGAAGCTATCCACAAGCAGATTAAACCACATTTTATTTTGTCCATGTGCAGAAGAATGGCTCATCTAGTAAAAGGAAGAACAAGCGATGTATTTCTCAGGATTATCATAAAGTTTTAAAGGAAAGGGAAGTCGATTAGACTGATTTATATATGAAGAAGGAGCACCACTAAAGTGTCAGATATGTCAAAAATTCCCAATTCACATTTAGGATTAACTTTAATTTCTAGAAATATGTAGTTTATTTCAGGAGAAAATAACTTTGTGAGTTAAACCAAATGAGAAACGCAGATTAAAAAACTTCAGCAGCCCTCACCTACGTCAGTAACAGTGAAATCCTAAGAGCAGCCCAGCAAACAGTGATCTGGCATGAGCATGTGACGTCACCTACATTTCTAAAACTAATGCAGGAATGCTGTCTACCAAGAGTGAGTGACTTTTTATTGTTTAAATTTAAAGTGGCTTTATTTGGGTTTTATCAGGAATTTTCCTGTTTTTTCCTGGTTCACAACTAACAGATCTTTGATTATGAACAACAGCAAAAAGGATACACAATTTTTCTTAATAAAAAGATGATGTTCTCTCTACCTCCACTAATAAGTATTCAACAAACCACTGAGGATTATGAATCTGATGGGGTGCTAATTATTAGCCTGCTTTAGGTGCTCACATTTCTTACCTTGGCCCTGTTGGCATATGATGTAAACTCAGCGAATATTCTTTTTTAATTATGTCTTCTATATTATGTTATGTGTACCCTAGGCACAGGGATTTAGGCCTATTTCTTTTTTTTTTTTTTTTTTTTTTATTTCCATTTATGCGGTCACTTTTAAAACAGGTGTAATATGATACTGAGAAAAATGTATGTTTTGTGGATTTGGGGTGGAGAGTTCTGTAAATATTTGTTAAGTTTACTTGTTCCAGGTCTGAGTTCAAGTCCTGGATATCCTTGTTAA
>CAUYLG010020173.1:0-32616 GCA_963573385.1 Cacajao melanocephalus | reverse complement strand
ATAAGATTTATTGACTTCACATCGGCATTGAAGTGTTGTTAACTTTATGTAATAGTATTTTGGTTGGGGATTGGTATGTTTCTGCTTGTACAAAGGATAGTTGTATTATGATAGGTATAATTGTGACCTTATTATTGTCTTTATTTGAAGATTGTGTATGATCTCAGGAGATGTGTATGGGTTTAAGCTGACAAGGGGTGGACTTGTGATAGCTAACATCGAGTGTCAACTTGATTGGATTGAAGGATACAAAGTATTGATCCTGGGTGTGTCTGTGAGGGTGTTGCCAAAGGAGATTAACATTTGACTCAGTGGGCTGGGGAAGGCAGACCTACCCTTAATCTGGGTGGGCACCATCTAATCAGCTGCCAGTGTGACTAGAATATAAGCAGGGAGAAAAATGTGAAAAGAGACTGGCCTAGCCACCCAGCCTACATCTTTCTCCCATGCTGGATGCTTCCTGGATGTTCAAGATCAGACTCCAAATTCTTCGGTTTTGGGACTCAGACTGGCTCTCCTTGTTCCTCAACCTGTAGACAGCCTATTGTGGGACCTTGTAATCATGTGAGTTAACACTTAATAAACTCTCCTTTATATACATATCTATTCCATTAGTTCTGTCCCTCTAGATAACCCTGACTAATACAGTGGTGAAACTCCATCTCTACTAAAAATACAAAAAATTAGCCAGGTGTGGTGGCAGGTGCCTGCAATCCCAGCTACTTGGGAGGCTGAGGCAGGAGAATCTCTTGAACCCAGGAGGCAGAGGTTGCAGTGAGCTATCAGGGACTGCACTCTAGCCTGAGTGACTGAGCATGACTCCATCTCAAGAAAAAAGAATTGTTCTGCCCTGAAAAACTGTCCTTCCCACCTAATCCTCCCGCGATCTCCACTCTTAATGGCTGTGAATGACAATAGGTCTCTGCCTGATGTCCCACCGATCTATTCTAGAACAGCCCGTATTGGCACTTGTGGCCTTCTCAGGGCAACCATGTATCCACGTACTGGTTGTGGTGCAAAAGACAAAAGTGATCAGCAACCTCCTACTCTCCCCCTTCACCACCCACCTGCATATACAACACAAACACTAGACTCCTGGGTGTGTAAAGGAGGTGAGGGCAGTCTTAAAGGGCTGAGAGGATTAGCCTCAACATTTTGCTATTACAGTTTCACACTTAATCATTGTATTCTGGCATGTTATTAGAAGTTATTTATACCCCACCACTGCAAACAGAAAAGTAACTACCACAGTTACATTTATAATTCACATGAAGTTAGGGTTAACACTTTGCATTTTGTGTTCTTTTGGGTGTGTCTCTTGTAAAAGGCATTAAAAACAATATGATTGGTGTTTTTTAAACCCAAATTGTGAATCTTTGTCTTTTAGCAAAAGAGTTTCATTTATTTACTTATATGGTTTTGCTACGTGTACTTTATTTTTGGTAATCTTGCTTACAATTCATACTTGTTTATGAATCTGTTTACTTGCTGATATGGCTTGGCTGCATCCCCACCCAAATCTCATCTTGAATTGTAGTTCTCATAACCCCCACTTGTTGTGGGAGGGATCCCGTGGCAGGTAATTGAATCATGAGGCTGGTTACTCCTATGCTACTTTTGTGGTAGTGAGTGAGTTCTCACTAGATGGTTTTATAAGGGGCTTCTCCCCTTTGGCTCGGTACTCATTCTCTTTCCTGCTGCCCTGTGAAGAGGTGCCTTCCACCATGATTGTAAGTTTCCTGAAGCCTCCCAGCCATGCAGAGCTGTGAGTCAGTTAAACCTCTTTCCTTTATAAATTACCCAGTCTCAGGCATTTCTTAATAGCAGGGTAAGAACAGAATAATATAAACTTGCTATTTCCTTTTTTCTTGTCTTTTGTCATGCAGACTTTATTTAGTTTGCTTTTATTTTGCCATGATTTGGGAGATAGTTATCCTATTTTTAAAATTCTAGGATTTATGAAGTTAAAGTTTTTTTCATTTCAATAAGATCCACATGTCTTTACTCTTAATCTAATCAGGCAATATGTAACCTAACAAAAATATCAGTGTTCCTCTAAGAAACACATTTCTTTGGATCTGTATCTTAGCAAACCACCTCCATGTGGGATTGTATCAATTTTTTGTTTCTTGTTTCACTTGGGAGCAGAATGGTAAAGATCTTGGACTTGGTGCAGAATAAATATGTAATTTATCACACATACTGTTACTCAGAAGTCCAGCTTTGGTCTTCTTTAGTGTCCATTTTGAATTGCAGTTGATTCTATTACTCGTTTTATTAGAATTTATTGATGATGTGCTGCTCTTCTTTTGTTTCTCAGCCCTTTTCACCTCAGTGACTTACATGGTGAATGATATTCACATACAAGTTATTGTGAGAGCTGATTGTTTAAAAGTATGTGGCACCTCCCCCCTTCTTCCTCCTGCTATGGTCACATTCTTCTGCCCATAACCAGTTTTTGTCTAATAGTAAACATTTTATGGAGAAATAAGCTGAATAGCCCCTCAGACTTTTTTTGGCATGAGATTTCTTAAAGCATTTTATAAACATATTAGTGGTGTAAAATCAGCCCTTTAAAGAACTTTTAAAAGCTCTGCCATTTTATAAGGAAAAGTACATAGATACAACCAATTGAATTTTTAAAAACATAAAGTTTATTTAAATTGAAATTTCTTTTAACAAGTTTAATTTTTTTTCACATCTTCCTAACATGATAGGTAACACTGGGAAAGGAACAAGTATGCACTGTTGCAGAATAAATGTGAATTAATCATATTTTACTAATTAAAATTATAACAGAATTTATGTATATATATATATATATATCAAAATGACTATGATTATGAGAAATAGCACTTAACTATCAGTTTGTCTGCCTTTGATTTGATAATCATTGCTGTTGTGTGGTTTAGAACAGAAATCATGCCTGGATCATGCTCTCTCCTGTGCCTCCTAGATGTGGATGTAGTCTTTGTGTCTGAATTGTCTGCCCTGTCTCGTTCCATATTAAGAATTCATTTATGGATAAAATTAAGAAGAAAATGAAAGTAAGTATAAAAATCATGCTGAGCACAGTGCCTCACACCTGTAATCCCAGCACTCTGGGAGACCAAGGCAAGAGGATTAGGATTGCTTGAGTTCAGGGGTTTAAGACTAACCTGGGCAACATAGTGAAACCCAGTGTCTAAAAAAAAAAAAAAAAGAAAAATCAAAAAATTTGCCGGGCAAGGTGGCACATGCATCTTTTAGTCCCAGCTACTCAGGAGACTGAAGTGGGAGGACGGCTTGAACCCAGGAGATCGAGGCTACAATGAGCTGTGATTGTGCCACTGCACTCCAATCTGGGTGACAGAGCAAAATCTTGTCTCAAAAAATAAATACATAATTTTTTTTTAAAATCATGATTCCCAGGCAGCAGGTTTTTGAATTTATTTGTGGTGCAACTCTCATGGGCACTAGCCACTAGCTGAAGCAGAGATTGACTGTGGTCAGAGGAAAGTCTGGGTGGCTCATTGTACCAGCCATATCTCTGCCTCTTAAGAAAGCAGATTGTAATTCAAAGGAGTTAGAGTGCCTTATTATATTTGAATGCACTCTAAGTTTTCACAGTTAGTTAGTGATATGGTTGAGGTCTGTGTCCCCACCCAAATCTCATGTCCAGTTGTAATCCCCAATGTTGGAGGTTGGGTCTGGTGGGAGATGATTGGATCATGGGGGCTGATTTCTTCTTTGGTGCTGTTCTCATGATAGTAAGTTATTGTGAGAGCTGATTGTTTAAAAGTGTGTGGCACCTCCCCTCTTCTTCCTCCTGCTATGGCCACATAAGATGTGACTGCTTTGCCTTCGCCATTGTAAATTTCCTGAGGCCTCCCCAGTCATGCTTCTTGTACAACCTGTAGAACCGTGGCCAATTAAACTTCTTTAATTTATAAATTACCCAGTCTCACGTATTTCTTTATAGGAGTGTGAGAAGGGACTGATACAGTTAATTAATTTCAAATTAGGAAATAGTTTGGGCAATCATCAAAACAGGACACTCACCTAGCTTAATAGATAAAACATGAGGCCGGGTGCAGTGGCTTACGCCTGTAATCCCAGCACTTTGGGTGGTGGAGGTGGGCGGATCACTTGAGCTCAGGAGACCAGCCTGGGCAACATGAAAAAATCCTGTCTCTACCAAAAATACAAAAAGTTAGCCGGGCATGGTGGAGCACACCTGTGGTCCCAGCTACTTGGGAGGCTGCAACCGGAGGATCACCTGTGTGGAGAAGTTGAGGCTGCAGTAAGCTGAGATCATGCCACTGCACTCCAGCCTGGGTGACAGTGTGAGACCTTGACTTAAAAAAAAAAAAAAAGAAAAAATGCATTAGGGATACAATTAAAGTTTCCTTAAAACACATGTCCCCCTCCACTATTGAGGTATAGCATAGATGGTTAATTTATTTTTAACAAATACTGTTCAAAATTCAGTTACTAAATCACCATTTGTGATTTATTTCTTCAGTCCACTTTGCCTTTGATGATGACATAACAAGGTGTTATAATAGCAGGACTGTTGAAAAATATATTTCTCCAACCATCAAATTCATGAGTTTCCCCACTGATGTGTAACAGCACCAGACCATTCTGGTTCAACTTTTCTGTAACAAAGGATAAGTAACCTAAGCATGCCCAGTGTGCACAAACCAAGTGTGCAATCACAGGGGGAACCTAAGTGCTCAGATCCAAGGAGCAGGGACTGAATTAAGACATGGACACCACATGGCAGGATCCAGGATCCAATCAGATTAATCCCTGCTGTCACCTCATGGCAGAATCCAGTCAGATCATGCCTCCCAGCATCACTTCACTGCAAGATCCAATCAGATCACACCTTATTACCCTACGCTTATAAAACCCAGCCCAGCCCCCCAGCTGGGGGGAGACAGATTTGAGCATTTTCCCATCTCCTTGCCAGTTGACTCAGACCTTTCTTGCTGCAAAAACTCAGTCCTTCAGTGTTTGCCTTTCCAGTGCATGTGGCAAATGAACCTGGTTTGGTGATGTCATAATTCATTTCCATACCTTTTTTTGTTGAATATATAAATGTAAATTCAGCATTCAAAAATATAAAATCACTCATAATTTGTCCTCCTAGGAGGCAGCTAAGACTACAGTTTCTTGTGTGTACTTCCAGAAATATTCTATGTATTCAATGAATTTTCTTTTTTTTCTTTTTTTTTTTTTTTTTTTTTTTTGATTTGGAGTCTCACCTATTGCCAGGCTGGAGTGCAGTGGTGCAATCTTGGCTCACTGCAACCTCCGCCTTCCTGGTTCAAGCGATTCTGATTCTTGTGCTTCAGCCTCCTGAGTAGCTGAGATTACAGGCGTGCACCACCATGCCCAGCTAATTTTTGTATTTTTAATAGAGACGAGGTTTCAGTGTGCTGGCGAGGATGGTTTTGATCTCCTGACTTTGTGATCTGCCCGCCTTGGCCTCCTAAAGTGCTGGGATTACTGGTGTGAGCCACCACACCCGGCCTGAATTTTCCCAATATAAGTATCTCTCATAAAAAAGAAATGTAACTATCCTGGCTTAACCAAGCAGGAGTCTGCATTTCTCACTAATGAGAGGTCTGGGGTGGGTGTAGCTTCTCCACCGTATCATCAGTGTCCCGGCTTCTTTCCGTCTTTTTACTCAGCTACACTTAATGTATAACTTTTGCCATCTCGCTTATTAAGTCTTACGGTCACAAGTTGACTGCTCCACCTTCATTCTCACATCTGCGTTTCAGAAATCAAGAAGTAGGAGGGAAGAGGGAAAGGTGATTCTTGTATTAAAGCAGAAGTGTCCTCAGATCTCCAACTGTCTCCCATTTATATCTCTGTGGCTACAGTGGTGTCACATAGCTACTTGGAGGGAGTGAAATATTTTATCTAGGCCCATTCCACGCTTAATAAAATTTCTTTTAGTAAAGAATGGCAGCAAATAATTGCATACTATATATAATTTGCTTTTTTCACTTACTGTATTGACTCAGCGTATGTGTCCTTCTCAGAAAACAATGTCATTTATTTAATTTATTGTCATTTATTTTTATTGTCATTTATTTATTTATTTCAATGCCATGTATTTACTTATTTGAGACGTGGTCTCACTCTATCACCCAGGCTGGGTGACATGATCATGGCTCACTGCATCCTGGACCTCCTGGGCTGAAGCAATCCTCCCACTTCAGCCTCCCAAGTAGCTGAGATGACAGGCACCTGTCACTAGGTCCAGCTAATTTTTGTATTTTTTTGTGCAGATGGGGTTTTGTCATGTTGCCCAGGCTGGTCTCAACTCCTGTGCTCAAGTGACCCACCTGTCTTGGCCTCCCAAAGTGTTGGGATTGTAAGTGTGAGCCATCTCGTCTGGCCCCATTTATTTATTCATTCATTTAACATAAGAATCTGTTGCTGATTTATGTAGTGGAGAGTAACTGCCTTATATCTGTTTCTGCTGGGTTTTTTTGTTTGTTTGTTTTTTGTTTTTAAGACAGGGTTTCACTCTGTTGTCCAGGCGGGAGTGCAGTCACACAATCATGACTCACTACAACCTTAACCTCCCAGGCTCAAGTCATCCTCCCACTTGGGCCTCCTGAGTAGCTAGGACTACAGGCATGAATCACCGTTCCTGGCTAATTTTTTTTTTTTTTTCAATCAAGACAGGGTCTCATTTTGTTGCCCAGGCTGGTCTCAAACTCTGAAGCTCAAGTGATCCTCCCGTCTCGGCCTCCCAAAGTGTTGAGATTACAGGCATGAGCCGCCATGCCCGGCCTGTTTCTGCTGTTTTTAGAACCACAGATTTTTAACTGGACACAGGTACCCAGAATAAGGCTAAATTTCTAACTAGATGTGGCCATGTGACTAAATTCTGGCCTAGGGGATGAGAACAGAAGTAAAGTGTGCCTTGGAAGAGGTTGTGTATCTTCCCCTCTTTTTTCCCGTCCTGCTGGCTGCATTGGGCACCTGGACTTGCTCCATCGTGCAGACGAGAGGTTGCATGTAACAGCAGCCAAAGCTACATCTTGACTAATAGCTCTGTGAAGGTGCCAGACACTGTGCTAGGGGCTCAGGATACAAAAAAACAATACAATTAAATTTCTCCCTTCCAGGAGCTCAAAATCTTGGGTGGAAGACCAAAGGTCTTATTTTAAAAGTAAGTGCTTTATTTCAAAAGTAAGCACTTTTGAAATCATATGGTCAGCGCTGTGGTAGCCACAGGGCTTTTGGAGCCTGGCATAGCCAATCACCTACTGTGTCTATCCATTTGTTCATCTCTTTAGCCATCTATGCATTTCTTCTTTCTTTTCTTTTCCTCGTGATCCACCCACCTTGGCCTCCCAAAGTACTGGGATTACAGGCGTGAGCCACTGTGCCCGGCTTCACATTTGTACATTTCTTTATTTACCCACCTACCCAGAGATCAGTTCCTTTCTCATCCATCTGTTCATGCTTGCATTCATTCTACCCATCTCTCCCATATATCTCATGAGGATTCTGCAGGGTTTTTTTGTTTGTTGTTGTTTTATGAGATAAGGTCTTACTCTATCACCTAGGCTGGAGTGCAGTGGTATGATCATGGCTCACTGCACCCTTGACCTCCTGGGTTCAAGCAATTCTTCCATCTCAGCCTCCTGAGTAGCTGGGACCACAGGTGCATGCCACTGCACGGGCCTACTTTTTAAGTTTTGTAGAGAACAGGACTTACCACATTGCCCAGGCTGATCTTGAACTCCTGGGTTCAAGCAATGCTCCTGCCTTGGCCTCCCAAAGTGTTGGGATTACAGGTGTGAGCCACCATACCAAGCCTCTGCAGTTATTTTTGTAGAGAATAATATAGGACCCATTCAGTTGTATTTTTCTCAAATACAGGTCAATCAGAATGTCACCTTTTACCTCAATTTTAACAGATACCAGGCACCAAGATCACCACACATGCAATATAATGATGAAATTTCATGTTCATGTCATGTTCAAATCACATAACAAAATGCAAATCACATAACAAAATAATAGCATGCTTGTGAACATTTTTAGATTTTCCTAGGTAATAAAAATTATATAGTCATTAGTTTTTTTCAAGGACTGCCTCCCACTCCTCGAGTTGGCTATGCCATCAGCCCACGTTACAGCCAGCCCTGGGGAAATGCAGAGGGGGACAGAGGACAGGTTTGGTGTTTGTTATAATCATTTGTGATGCTATAGAAAAGCTATCCTTAGCTGTGTACCTCCCTTATTCTTGAGGGTTACAGTAAGGTGGGGTGACCACCAAAGGAAGCCAGTAGGCTTCATTCGCCTTCAGGGAGTGAGACTCATTGTCTGCCTCTCTTTCTCACTTTGGCCACTGAAAGTTCTCCAAAACTCTTCTTAACAATAAAGAAAAAAACCAAAGGTGCAGATTATGGCAAGAACATAGTTAAGGTATGCAATTGGTTTCATTTAATGAGAAAATATAGTGATTGTATTAAGAAATTAAATGGCTCACACATTGACCCCCATTAATATATATTGACTGTTACTTATCAAAAACATTGCAAATTTATTTGGTTCAAAACACATATCAAACTTCAAACAAATCAAACTAAAGTAGCTAAGTCTAATATTAATGGAGATGAACTAGGAATAGAACCGAGCAAGGTGGGGGAAGGGATGGAGGAGGGAGAGATTTTTCTTTTTAAAATCTAGGGAGCCTTGGATCTTATGGAGGGAGGGATTTTTCTTTTTAAAATCTAAAGAGCCTTGGATCTTATAGAAATTCAGCCCTGTGTTTGGTACTAGGGAGATACACAGATCAGATTTCTTCTGCCACTGCCTGTAAGGCAGGAAATTTTCTGTCTACTTAAGTAGATGGCTAGTATCAGAGATGTTACAAAGGGGTAGGGGAGAGTAGGAGGGATACAGTGAAGAAAACAGAAAGAAAGAAATCCCTCCTGGAATTTACATGCTAGCGGGGCAAAACAGACAACAAACAAAATACACAAAAATAACAGTGTATAAGACAGTGATACATGCTATGGAAAAAATAAAACAAGGAAAAGGAATCAGGACTATTGGGAGAGTGTAATTTAAATATGGTGGTCAGGGAAGGCCCCACAGAAAAGGTGACATGAGTAAAAACTGAAGGAGATAAGAGAGGGAACCGTGTCAGTATCCAGAGGAAGAAACATTTGGAACAGAGGGAGCAAATGTGCAAAGCACTTACTCAGTGCCTACTGCATGCCCACACGACAGTAATAGTGATATGTGGCTATTTGCCAAACTGTCTTCATTCGTGAAACATTTAAGCTTACTAACAAAAATGGGAGATTTTTTTCTTTCCCATGAGGTTGAGAATATACAGAAGATGGGTTGCACAGAGGCAGCAGCAACCTTTGCATTAAAAGAAGGCAGCCTTTTAACCTGAGGAGGAGGCTGAGAACCCAATAATGACTTTCCTGTCCTATGATTGAGGGGACAGGAACCTAGTGATCATGGGACACGGAGCTTTGGCTGCAGAGCTCTCCTTTGTCCACAGTTCAGGGCGCGGACTCAGTGGAGGAGACCCCTCTACAGGCACCAGGCAACCCGGCTCCTGGAAGCAAGCAGCAGATCTGGGAGGGGAGAGCAACTCCCCAGCTGAGTGTTAGATGTCATCTGAGACTCCTTACACCCTGGCAGCTTGAAGCGCCTCAGATTACCAGGCAAAGTGGGTTCTGACAATGTCTAGGGAAGGAAGGGCTGCTCTTCTAGGCTGGCCAGCATTATCAGACTCTGGAGGAGTTGGCCTCCCTATCAGAGCAGGTGAGAGCTAAGTTGTTGCTGCATTTCAGCTTCAGATGAAAGGATTCCATCCCAAGGAACTGGGGTGACCTAGTGCCTGCATTCTTTCATCTCTAAAATGGGAAAAAGAAATGTTGCACTTATAGGGTGTTGAAATTATAGCCGTAGCTTGGTGATAATTATCGTTACTTAGTATTAATTATTATTATCGGTCAAATTGTTGCATGGATTGCAATGTCCGAATAAACATATAAGGGGCTTCCAGACACTAGCAGTAAGGAGGCAGTTTCTGCAGGGGTTGAGTGGTGGCTCTTCACCGACTAATGGGGTTTGCATCCTCTCCCCTTTTTCCCCCCTTTTAAAAAATATATTTTTAAAATATCATGGTGTCACTGTGCTGCCCAGGTTAGTGTCGAACTCCTGAACTCAAGGGATCCTCCTGCTTTGGCTTCCTGAAGTGCTGAGTTTGCATCCTAGATGGCCACTTAGGAGCTGTGTGCCTTGGGCAAGTAGCTTAACCTTCCTGAGTGTCTCTGTTCCTATTTTTGTTTTTGTTTTTTTTAGACGAAGTCTCTCTCTGTCGCCAGGCTGGAGTGCAGTGGCACGAAACCGGCTAACTGCAACTTCGATCCGGTTTTCAAGCAACTCTCCTGCCTCAGCTTCCCGAGTAGCTGGAACTACAGGCACGCACCACCACAGCCGGCTAATTTTTTGTATTTTTAGCAGAGCCTGGGTTTCACTGTGTTGGCCAGGATGGTCTCAATCTCTTGACCTCATGATCCGCCCGCCCACCTTGGCCTCTCAAAGTGCTGGGATTACAGGAGTGAGCCACCGTGCCTGGACCTCTGTTCCTATTTTTAAAGGGAAAGTAATAGCACGTTTTACTACTTGGAAAGAGGCTGGACCAGGTTTTCTACAGCCAGAGCATCTATGCTTTCCAAAGGGCCTGGGCAACAAATGAGTATTAGTCCACTAAGAGTGTAATTATGTCATATTAACAGCATCTACCTCAAAGCGTTGCTGCAGCAGAGAGCACTTCACAGTGCATTACAGCAGTGCCCGGCTATAACTCTGCAGCATTATTATTCATATGATTAGCCTCATTTTGCAGATGAGGAAATGGAGGCCCAGAGAGGTTAAGAGACCCTACGCAGGGACCTGCAGCTAGTCGGTGGCAGGGCTGGCCCTGAAATCCAGGGGTTCCGTGCAGCACCCCGCAGCTGCCCATGCTGGGAAAAAGACAACCCCCGCCCCACCAGAAGGCACCCTGGGAACGGAAAGCTGGCCGCCTTCCAAGTCCCAGGCCGCCCTGGAGCCCTGCCCCCGCTCCACCCTCCCCCATCCCTGGAACAAAGTGCACTTCTGCAGCAGGAACATTCCAGCAAACTGAAGGCATCGCGGGCGCGGCCGCCGCCCCCGCCTCCCCACAGCTGCACAGAGCGTCCAGGGCCCCAGGCCGAGCCCCACTGTGCTCCCTGCCGACCCCGCCCTCCCGGCTCCCCGTCGCCCGCCGCGTGTGCAGACGCAATTGCACCGGAGGAATTCTCTCATTTCTTTGCTAACCTCGGGACCCACAAGGGACGGAGCGGGCGGAGCAGATGCCGAGGACTGCGGTGCCCTTAGGGGCACTGAGCAAAGGCTGAGTCGCTTAGCAGAAACCGCTCCTGGGCGCGCTGGGCCCTGGTCCCGGGCAGCCCCCACTGCCCCACTTTACTCCTTTATAGGATAAATGCGTGCTGTTGTTAAGAAAATAAGAACAAGTAGAACTAGGAGAAGGATCTCCATTAATCCTACCAGGCTTGAGACAACTGCTATTAATTCTGATTACTCCCTTCCCAACTTTCTGTATACAGGAAAAACAAATGTATATTAACACAAAATATCCTGTGTTTATACTCTTTGTTTCTAAACTGACGAAGTTTAGTTTTTAGAGCAGTTTTCAGTTAACGGAAAATTGGGAAGCATTCTCGTATAACCTGTTTTCCCTATTATTAATATTTTGAATTTGTCACAATTGATAAACTGGTATTGATATATTAGTAGTCATTATATTTCATGGCTTACATTAAGGCTTATTCTTTGTGGTGTAAAATTCTTCACATTTTGACAAATGCATAATGTTCCATATCCACCATTACAATATCATACAGAACAATCTGACTGCCCCAAAAAATCCCGTGTGGGAAGTAAAAAAATTCCTCTTTTCTTGTTAAAGAATTAATCATAAGTGTTCTAATAACTCTTTGTTAAGCCCTGTCCTATGTAACTGTTAAACATGCCATGTTTACAGGCATATAGTACACTCTATATCCTTGTGCTTTAACCAAGATATCTATGCTGGACATGCTCACAGGTGTGTCCCAGCTCTCCATTGCTTTTACCTGTTTAGAAAAGTTTTAAGTTGTTAACCAATCGGGTTTTAGTTTAAATTGTGAAGGCTGGCTCCAGCCAATGGAGATCAGACACAGCAGTAAGGACAACCCCAAATGTGTAAGGAATAAATACGTTTGGTTTTCCTTTGTTCATTGTACTTTCTGGCAAGATGGCTAGTGAAAGTACCCTTCCTGCAGTCCAGGAAGTAAAAATTGTGTTGCTGAAAGATCCTTTGTCTCAGTGCTGATTTTTCTTTGTAGCACCAAGCATCTATTTCCAACACCCTGTGATCCCCTTGTTCACCTCTCACCCTCTAATCCAATGTAGTTACTGTTCTTTCTACTGTCTCTATAGTTTGACCTTTTCCAGAATGTCATATAGTTGGAATTATACAGTATGTTGCCTTTTCAGACTGGCTTCCTTCACAAAACAATATGCCTTTAAGATTCCTTCCTGTCTTTTTGTGGCTTGATGGCTCATTTCTTATTTACAGCTGAATAATATTCCATAGTATGAATATACACAATTGTTTATCCATTTCACTTTTTGAATTGCCTCCAGTTTTTGGCAGTTATGCAAAAGATGCTATAAACATTTGTGTTTGGGGTTTTTTTTGCTGTTTTCTAGTTTGTTTTTTTTTTTTTTTTTTTTTTTTGAGACGAAGGCTTGCTCTTGTTGCCCAGGCTGAAAGGCAATGGCATGATCTCTGCAACCTCTGCCTCCCAGGTTCATGTGATTCTCCTGCCTCAGCCTCCTGAGTAGCTGGGATTACAGGCACCGGCCACCACGCCTGGCTAATTTTTGTATTTTTAATAGAGAAAGGGTTTCACCATGTTGGCCAGGCTGGTATCAAACTCCTGACCCCAGGTGGTCCCCCTGCCTTGGCCTCCCAAAGTGCTGGGATTATAGGTGTGAGCCACTGTGCCCAGCCTCTGGGTTGCTTTTAAAAATTATTTCAGTCCAGGTGAGTTATGGAGTAAAGAAACAAACAAGCCTTGAATGTCACTCAATATAAATACAGATCTATATAATCATTTTAATGGCTACATAAGATACCATCATAGTTTATTTAACCAGCCCCAATTGTTAAGCATAGATTGCTGTCTTCTTTGATTCTGACCTCATAAATCGGCAACAACTTGGTCTACACTTGATAGTATCTTGTAGTTGTTAAAGCTTAGTAGCTTGTGTCCTGTGTTCAAATCCCAGCTACTCCACTTAATTATGTGGTGTCCCTGGATAAAGTATTTAGTTCCTTATGAGTTAGTTTCCTCATTTGTGAAGTGGGAATAATAATGGTACTTATTGTGAGGATTACATGAGCTGATACATGTAAGATGTTTAGAACTGTTTGGAACCTGGTGCAATACAAACTCGTAATAAAATTTAGCTCTTTTTATTTTTTATTTTAATTTTTTTTAGAGACAGAATTTTGCTCTTTTGCCCAGGGTGAAGCGCAGTGGAGCAATCATGGCTCACTGCAACCTCAACCTCAAGCAATCCTCCTGCCTCAGCCCCCCACATGCAGGTACATACCACCACACCCAGGGGTTTTACCATGTTGCCCAGGCTGGTCTTGAACTCCTGAGCTTAACAAAGTGATCCACCCACCTCAGCCTCTCAAAGTGCTGAGATTGCAGGCATTAGCCACTGTGTCCAGCAACGTTTTTATGTTTTTATTGTTATTTGATTATTTTTTGGAGACAGAGTTTCACTCTGTTTCCCAGGCTGTAGTGTAGCGGTGCCATCTTGCATAATGTCATAGTGTCATATATCCACCATTACAGTATCATACAGAACAATTTGACTGCCCAAAAAAATCCCCTGTGTAGGAAGTAAAAAAGTTCCTCTTTAAAGTTTCCTTTCTTGTTAAAGAATAAATCATAAGTGTGCAAGTAACTCTTTGTTAAGCCCTATCCTATGTAGTTGTTAAACATGCCATGCTTACAGGCATGTAGTACATTCTATGTCCTTGTACTTTAACCAAGATATCTGTGCTGGACTTGCTCACAGGCACATCCCAGTTCTCCATTGCTTTTACCTGTTTAGAAAAGTTTTAAGTTGTTAGCCAATCGGGTTTTAGTTTAGATTGTGAGGTCTGGCTACATGGAGATCAGACACAGCAGTAAGGACAACGCCAAATTTATTTTATTTATTGTTTTTGGAGAAAGAGTTTTACTCTGTTGCCCAGGCTATAGTGCAGTGGTGCAATCTTGGCTCACTGCAACCTCTGCCTCCTGGGTCCAAGTGGTTCTTATGCCTCAGCCTCCCAGAGTAGCTGGGATTACATATGTACACCACCACACCTAACTAACTTTTTGTATTTTTAGTAGAGACAGGGTTTTGCCATGTTGCCCAGGCTGTTCTCAAACTCCTGAGCTCAGGCAATCTTCTGGCCTCGGCCTCCCAAAGTGCTGGGATTACAGGTGTGATTCATGCCCAGCCTTTTTGTTTTTTTTATGGAGACAAGATCTCACTACATTCCCTAGGCTGATCTCGAACTTCTGGGCTTAAGAGATCCTCCCACCTTGGCCTCCCAAAGGGCTTGGATTACAGGCATGAGCCACTGCACTCAGTCTAGCTCTTATTTATTTTCTATTGAACATCTACTTTGTGTCCTGAGCTAGGCTTGGGGAAGTTATCAAAGACTAAATGTTATGTGTAATTTTTTTTAATTAAAATTTTTTTTTCGTTTATAGAAACAAGGTCTCACTATGTTGCCTACGTTGGTCTTGAACTCCTGAGATCAAGCGATCCTCTCACCTTGGCCTCCTAAAGTGCTGGGATTACAGGCGTGAGCCACCATGCCTGATCATATGTGTAATGTTACCCTCAAAACACTTTAGTTGGGCTCCTGCTGGTGGATAACGCAAAGCATAGTAGTGCTAATTCTTTATGTTGTTTTCTCTGTGCCAGGCAACGTTCTGGATCCTGGGAGTAGCAGGGTTGGAATTTGAACACAAGAGTCTGTTTCTAACCACCCTGCCTCTCTGTTCAAGTAATCCCAGTACAAAAGACAAAGCAAGATGTGTTCTAATAAAAGGGAGATGAAGAACTGTGAGAATTCAGAGGACCCAGTGATGGCTTCCAGCTGGACATACCAGGAAAGGCTCTTTGTTCAATTTCATTCAGTCAACACCTATGGAGCTTTTATAGACAGGACATAGCCCTAAGCATTAGGTGAACAAAGAAGCAAATAAAACCAACGGGAAGCATATAATCTGGTGGGAGAGACAGAAAACAGACTCAACAAGCACATGTCAAATGGCAGGTTATGACACAAGCTACTAAGGAAACACAGGCTTCCTTGACAATAACACTTGTGGTGGGGACTGGCACCTTGCTCAGGACGGCCTTGGAGGAGGCAGCTGTGAAACACTGAGCACTGTGAGATGAGCAGCCAGCCATGCGAGGAGCTGTGGGGGATAGTCCAGATGCCAGAACGAGCAAAAGCCTGGAGGCAGAAGGGTGTCTGGGTATTATACATACATTTTTTTTTTTGAGACAGAATCTCGCTCTGTTGCGTAGGCTGGAGTGCAGTGGTGCAATGTCGGCTCTTTGTAACCTCCGCCTCCTGGGTTCAAGCAATTCTCCTGCCTCAGCCTCCTGAGTAGTTGGGAACCACAGGTGCCTGGCACCACGCCAGCTAATTTTTTGTATTTTTGGTAGAGATGGGGTTTCACCATGTTAGCCAGGATGGTTTTGATCTCCTGATCTCATGATCCACCCGCCTCAGCTTTCCAGAGCGCTGGGATTACAGGCGTGAGCCACTGCGCCCAGCCAGTATTACATGTTTTAAATACCATCAGAAGCCAGTGTGGAAGGGACACAGGGAGCAAGGGGCAAGTAGATACAGGCCAGTTTCTAAGAACTTTCTAACCTGAAAGAACTCCCTGAAAGTGGCTGAACAGCCTGAAGATAAGGACAAGAGCACCCACTCCATGGGCAGCTATGCTGCACCAGGCTCTATACAGGCTCTTCACACTGTATTGTATTCAACCTTGTCAGCGACTTCCTTGGCAAGATGGGGAGCTGAGGCTTGGGTTTTCTTCCTGGGGTGCAGGGAAGCCACTGAAAAGTTTTAAGCAAGGAAGTGGCATGGCTGGATTGATATTGTAGAAAGATCCTGTGAGCTGCTTGCTGGGGAATGGAGAGTGGAAGTTTGCAAGAGAGGAACAGGGGGACCAATTACGAGACTACTGCAGTCACCCGAGCAAGAGAGAGAATGGAGGTTTGGCTAGAATGATGGCAGTGGACAAGAAGAGAGATGGAATTGAATTATATTTCAGAGGTGAGGCTGAGAGAAGATGTTGATGGATTAGATAAGGGTGGAGTAGGGAAAGGAAGGAAATGGATATATGCTCATTTTAAGTGATTCAAACAATTCAGAAAAACATAATGAAGAAATAGTTTAAAATCCTCTGAAATCCAATTGCCCAGCAAGTACTATTAACTTGATGGAGATACCCTGCCAGACTGCTTTCTATGCCCAAATATAGGGAATAAATGGCCTCCTTCAGTTGAAAAACACAGAGATACACTCAAGCTTACTTACGTACCAGAGACTTGGTTTCAAGGACTCAGGGGTGTCTCCTGGAATTGCAGACCGCTCAGGCTTCATGAAGAGCTGGAAGCAGTGCAGAAAGCCGGGAACACCGGGGCCTCTCTTTTCTCTCCGGGGCTCACCATCTGCTTCTCCCTGCCGCCTCCACTCTTCTCTTTTTTGGCTGACTGACCTTGGTGTGCACACCCCATGTGGCTACCCTCCCTGGCTTTGTATCACTCCCCAACTCCAGCATCTAACAAGATGAGCTGATGGCCTTGAGCAATAGATCCCATTTTCTGGGACAGAAAATGAGATACTGGCAATTAAGTGGTCCGTTCTTCGTGTATTGGTCTGTTTTCACATTGCTATTAAAAACTACCTGAGACTAAGTAATTTGTACAGGAAAGAGATTTAATTGACTCACGGTTCTGCATGGCTGGGGAGGACTCAAGAAACTTACAGTGATGGTGGAAGCCAAAGGAAAAGCAGGGTACATCTTACATTGCAGCAGGAGAGAGAGAGAAAAAAAATGAGCAGGGAACCGTTACACACTTTGAAACCATCAGATCTCTTGAGAACGCACTCACTATCATGAGAACAGCATGAGGGAAACTGACCCCATGATCCAATCACCTCCCACCAGCTTCCTCCCCTGACACACAGGGATTAGAATTTGACATGAGATTTGGGTGGGGACACAGAGTCAAACCATATCACTTAGCAGGTTGGAGAAAGGCCACTGGTACAGATGCAGGTAGGCTGTTTCCTTTGGTGGTGGGAAGATGAGGTAGCTCTCTTGGTTGCTTCTTTAATTTCAAAGAAATGAGTAAGGTTGGCCGGGTGTGGTGGCTCATGCCTGTAATCCAAGCACTTTAGAGGCCAAGGCGGGCAGATCACCTGAGGTCGGGAGTTCAAGACCAGCCTGACCAACATGGTGAAACACCGTCTTTTAAAAAAATAAAAAAAAAAAAATGAGTTAAGTTTGCCAAGTGAGAAGCTCAGAGTGGATTGGGGATGGGATGGGACGTTTTCTAAAATAAAAGAAGATATGAAATAATTGTGTTTGAGAGTAGAGACATGAATGAGTGCTGATGGCTCACTTGAGGTTTGTGGTCATAAATGCAAAGAGAGATTAGCGGACAGCGTTGTTTTCTTCCAGCCACATCTATCCGCTCAGGTGAAGGGAATTTGCTTTGATCATTTTTTTCAGGACAATATAAGGAGGAAGAGAGGGGCCAGGAGTGGTTATCATGTTAGAATCTAAAGGGATAGTGAAGAAGGTGAGAAGATAACTGAAGGTATAGGTAGTGAAAATGTTGGGAGTTCTGGCCGGAGTTGAAGAGTTATTGAGTCAAGATACTAGAGTGACAGAGCCAGAAATACTGGAAGGGTTGGCCAAAGAGTGGGGTGGGGTGTTGGAAATGGTGATTTTAAGGTGGTGAAGGAATCATTGCTGACAGTCCAGGGCCTGATCATGGCAGCAGGAGACTAAGGTCATAATGAGTATAAGACAGCTGAGGTGAAGAGATCAGAAGTCTGGGCAGCCAGCCTCCTACTTGGTCCTAGTGGTTCTCATGAGGGATATTCACTCCCCTTTACTAGTCCCTCCTGTTCTCAGTGGGGCTGGTCTGTGTGATAATGACTGTGTGTCTTCCGAGGCTGTGTTCTAAAAGACATTGCAGCTTCTGTCTGTGCTCTCTTGGATCGTCTTGGGGAAGCCAGCCACCATGCCATGAGGACACTCAAGCAGCCCTGTGGAGAGGTCTACCTAGTGGACCAACCAGCATGAATTTGTGGTGCGATCTTGGCTCACTGCAACGTCTGCCTCCTGGGTTCAAGCAATTCCCCTGCCTCAGCCTCCCAAGTAGTTGGGATTACAAGTATGCACCAACACACCCAGTGAATTTTTGTATATATTTTTTTAAGTACAGACAGGGTTTCACTATGTTGGCCAGGCTGGTCTTGTATTCCTAACTTCAAGTGATCCACCTGTCTTGACCTCCCAAAGTGCTGGGATTACAGGTGTGAGCCACCATGCCCAGCCTGTTTTGTTAATTTGTTGCACAACAATAGATAAGTAATACAGAACCTGAAAAGCTAGGGTGTTGAATGGGTTTTTTGTTGTTGTTATTGTTGTTTATGCCTTTGTTTGTTTTTTGAGATGGAGTTTCACTCTTGTTGTCCAGGCTGGAGTGTAATGGCATGATCTTGGCTCACCACAACCTCTGCCTCCCCAGTTCAAGTGATTCTCCTGCCTCAGCCTCCCAAGTAGCTGGGATTACAGGCACATGCCACCATGCCCAGCTAATTTTGTATTTTTAGTAGAGATGGGGTTTCTCCCTGTTGGTCAGGCTGGTCTCGAACTCCCGACCTCAAGTGATCCACCTGCCTCTGCCTCCCAGAGTGCTGGGATGACAGGCATGAGCCACCATGTCTGGCCCTGGTTGGGTTTTTGATACCGGTGTTGGTTGAAATCACAAAATGGGAGTATAGTTGTTGGTGAGAGAGGCTAAGAGTCAGAGTCTAAAATCTTCAGGGAGTAAGGGAGAGTGTCCAGGAGGCTGGCGGGAAGTTTCAATGAGAACAGTGAGTGATATGGCCTAAGGATACAAACTTCAAGGAAACAGAATTTTGTAGAGAAAAGGAAAGATAATTAATCTAGAAACGGCAATGAAGAGCTGGGAGGACACCTGCCCCTCCTCCAGGTGTGTAGTATATAGGGTGTCAGAGAAAAACCAGCCCCTGCTTTAAAGGGCCACAGCAAAGCAATGTCCTCAGGCACAACCAGATTTTAGTGAAAGCAGGAAGGGGAAATGAATGTTTGGAGAAGAGGCTGAGGACTTAGGACATTTTCCTGAGGGTGGACCATGAGTTTCAGGGACACAGTAGAAGAATGGAGAAAGTAGGGAAGGGTGAGAAACTGATTAGATTAAGGGATATAACAAGAGTCTGGGTGATGATGGATTACCTGAGAGTCTTGGATATGGGGCGGATATTGAGATAAATAGGGATGTGAGGCCTGCAGCTGAGTCTGGGGTGTCTCAGAGAGGAAAATGGGTAATTATTTTCTTCTCAGGGTTCATGCTTTATGTATGAACATTATTTTCTTCTCAGGTTCATGCTTTCCAATGGTGAGACAAAGGAGAACTGGTCTTCCCAGGAACACTAAAGACTTCTTTTTTTTTTTTGAGACAAGGTCTGACTCTGTTGCCCAGGCTGGAGTCCAGTGGTATGATCTTGGCTCACTGCAGTCTTAACCTCCTGGGCTCAAGCAGTCCTCCCATCTCAGCCTCCCAAGTAGCTGAGACTCCACGAATGTGCCATCATGTCCTGCTAAAATTTTGGATATATTTTGTAGAGATGCGGTCCCACTATATTTCCCAGTGTGGGTCTTGAACTCCTGAGCTCAAGCTATCCTCCTGCCTTGGCCTCCCAAAGTGCTGGAATTAGAGGTGGGAGGCACCGGGCCCAGCCAAAGACCTCCTCTATATGGTGTTATAGGTAGCATAGGGTGCATTAAAACACGATTTTGCCCGAATAAAAAGCGTTAATATTTGGGAAGAAATTCTTTTTTTTTTTTTTTTTTTTTTTGAGACAGAGTTTTGCTCTGTCTCCTGGGCTGGAGTGCAGTGGCATGATCTCAGCTCACTGCAACCTCCACTTCCCAGATTCAAGCAATTCTCGTGTCTCAGCTTCCTGAGTACCTGGGATTACAGGCTGTGCCACCATACCCAGCTAATTTTTGTATTTTTAGTAGAGACGGGGTTTCACCATGTTGGCCAGGCTGCTCTCCAACTCCTGACCTCAAGTGATCCTCCTGCCTTGGCCTCCCAAAGTTCTGGGATTACAGGCATGAGCCACCACGCCCAGCCTGTTGGATCCTTTTATCTTTTTCTTATTGCTTTATAAATTATTTATATATTCTGGCTACAAGCCCTTTGTCAGTTCTGTGTGTTGCTAATAGCTTCTCCCATTTGATGACTTGCATTTTTACTATCTTAATGTTGTCTTGAAAAACAGAAGCTCCAATTTACCAATCTTTTTTTTATAATTAGTGCTTTTATATATCTTGACCAAGAAATTTTGCTTTACTCCAAAGTCTGAAAAACATTCTGCTATATTATCTTCTAAGAGTTTTATTGGTTTGCCTTTCATATTTATATCTGTAATACACCTGGAATTTATTATTTTGCATAGTGTGAAATAAAGGTAATTTTCATTTTCTCTATATAAATATCCGGTTGACCTAGTATCATTTACTGAAAAGACTTTCCTTTCCCTATTGGAGTACAGTGCCACATTTGTGGTAAATCATATGACAATAAGTTCTGGGCTTTCCAATCTGTTCTGTGATCTATTTGTTTATTCTTGCACCAATACTACACTGTGTTAATTACCATGACTTCATGAGTCTTGCTAACTGTAACTCCTCCCACTTTATTCATTTTCTTTAATAATGTCTTGGCTATTTTAGGCTCTCTGAATTTTCAGATACATTTTAGAATCAGTTTGAAAATCTTGGCTTGGTGTGGAGGCTTATGCCTGTAATCCCAGCACATTGGGAGGCTGAGGCAGGAAGATTGCTTGAACTCAGGAGATCGAGACCAGCCTGGGCAACATAGTGACACCCCATCTCTACAAAAAATATAACAATTAGCCAGGTGTGGTGGCACATGGCTATGGTCCCAGCTACTCAGGAGGCTGAGGTGGGAGGATTACATGAGCCCAGAAGGTCGAGGTTGTAGTGAGCTGTGATTGGACCACTGCACTCCAGCCTGGGTGACAGGGCAAGACCCTGACTCAAAAAACCAAAAAAGAAAAAAAGAGAAAATCTCCATAATAACAGCCTTTAGGATTTGCACTGGGATTGCATTGACCCTGTAAATTGATTGGGGGAGAATTGACGTCTTTATGATATTCAATAGCCAATCCGTGAATATCCAGTCCGTAAACATCTTACATCTTTTTGTGTAGAAATGTAAGTCATGTTTGTAAATTGATTTTATACCTAGTGTCCTTGCTAAATTCACTTATGAATTTGAATAATGACAGTTTTTTTTCTTTCTATCCAGGCCTCCTGTCTCTCACATATTTTTTTTTCACCTTATTATCTTGGGCATGACCTCTGGCACAATGTCTTGAGTAGCCTCATTCCTGGTCGCAAAGGGAACACTTTCAACATTTCACAGGTAAGATTGATATTTGGAAGCCAAGGATTTCCTGTAGTCTCAGCTACTTGCAGTTACTTGGAAGGCTGAGATGGGAGGATTGCTTGAGCCCAAGAGGCAAAGGTTGCAGTAAGCCAAGATTGCATCACTGCACTCCAGCCTGGGGGACACAGTGAGATCAAAAAATAAATAAATAAGTAAAAATAAAAATTAATTTGCTGACTTTTTTCTTACTTCCTGAGGTAATTGATCTTAAGTCTTTCTTGTTTTAGGATATATGCATTTATAAGTCTATACATTTCTCTCTAAGCACAGGAAGTTTTGGTATATCATACTTTGATTATCATTCATCTCAAAATATTTTGTGATTCCCACCATGACTTGTTCTTTAACCATTCTGGTTCAATTAAGAAGCATTCTTAGGCCATGCTTCGTGGCTCGTGCTTATAATCCCAGCACTTTGGGAGGCCAAGGCAGGCAAATCACTTGAAGCCAGGAGCTTGAGACCAGCTTGGTCAACATGGTGAAAACCCTGTCTCTGCTAAAAATACAAAGATTAGCTGGGTGTAGTGGTACAGCCTGTAATCCCAGCTACTCTGGAGGCTGAGGAAGGAGAATCGTTTGAACCTGGGAGGCGGAGGTTGCAGTGAGCCAGGATCGCACCACTGCACTCCAGCCTGTGCCACAGAGCAAGACTCAGTCTCAAAAAAAAATTAATTGCCAGGTGTGGTGGCTCACGCCTGTAATCCCAGCACTTTGAGGGGCTGAGGCAGATGGATCACCAGAGGTCAGAAGTTCGAGACCAGCCTGACCAATATGGTGAAACCCCATCTTTAAAAAAAATAATAATAATAATTAATTTTAAAAAAGAAGTATTCTTAGTTTCCAGATATATGGGAGTATTTCAATTTCCTTTTTGTCATTAGTTTCTAGCTTAATTAAACTGTAGTGAAATATACTCCTATGATTTCAATATTTTGAAGATTGCTAAGACTTATTTTATTGCTCAGCATATAGTATATTTTAGTAAATGTTCTTTGTATTCAATTGTATGATCCCATGTTGTTTATTGGGTGCAGTGTTCTACAGTTGTCAATTAGGTCAAGTTTGCTAATCATGTGCAAATTTACTATATCCTTTTAACTTTTGACAGCTTATTTTATCATTTAAGGAGAGAATTGTTTTAAAGTAGCCTGTGTGAATATGTCTTTTCTCCTTTTTGTTTCTATTTTTGCTTTATGTATTTTTGAGGCTAAATATTGAGTATAAATAGTTAGATTTATTTTATCTTTCTAGAATCAAATCTGTTATCCTTATGGAATAATCCTCTTTTTTTAGTAATGCTTTTTTGCTTTGAAGACAATTTTGTCAGTTTTAACTTTCAGACTTTCTGATATCTCACAGTTATTCCTGTGAACATATTGTAGGGCTTTGTTGTTTTTTATATAGCCTGATAATCTTTGTCATTTAATTGGAGCATTTAGTCCATTTACATTTAATATAATGTAAATGGTCATTGATTTTTTAAAGATTTCTTGTTACTTATTTTTTTAATTTCTAACATTTATTATTTGCTTGCAACTTGTTCCTCTGTTTTATGTTCTTTTTCCCCCTTCTGTTCCTTTGAAATGGCTTTGAAAACTGTTAATAGAATGATAATGTACAGAAAAAGGCCTAAATCTTAAGTGCATACCTTGATGAACTTCATCAAGTGAGCTTCATAAACTGAGCGGACACAAAAGACCACATAAACTGAACACATGTGTATAACTGAGGCAGAAGAATCAGCAATTAAGGTAGCCAAGAATTGGGGCATAAGCAAAGGAATAGCCAAGGGTTGGGGCATAGGCAAAGGAATAGCAGGTGCAGCCAGTTCACAGAAGCAAGAGAACAGCAGGTGCAGCCAGTTCTAGGGAAGATTGGGCAGCATGTAGGCCAACTCTTTACTCCTGTGATAAGACAGAAGTTTCCACTTCAGCCTCTGATGGACTGTGGGCCAAGCCTCCACTTCAGTCTCTGATTGGTTGCAGGCCAATCCGTCATAGGGTGTAACCAATGGGAAGCCTCTAAAGGCACCTAGGGTTGTTGCCAAGCGTTTTTGGCTTTATAAAAACCCTGGGGAGCATCGCGGTGAAGTTTATTTGAGCTTGCTCCGACTCTGGTGAAATTGTACTCTTACTTCTTCAGTAAATCTATGCCTTTATTACTCTTTTCTCTCATTGTTTTGTTTGTGCGTTTGTTGCTTCTTTTGTTGCTTTGTGCATTTTGTTGATTCTTTGCACAACGCACCAAGAACCTGAACAACTCACAGTCAAGACCTTCTATCCAGTAACACATTTTGTTGGGCCAGCAAGGAGGTAAGCCCAAATTCTGGGACTTGTTTTTCCTTTTCTTTGTCAAAGCTGTTATTTGTGGGCACAAGTTGGGCAGATAAAAGCCAGTAGGGCACCCGTCACTTGAAATGTTCTGTGACAGGATAACTTGGTCATAGAACAGGACATTTAGGTCCTGCTGAGAGCAAGACAAATTCATGCAATAGACAGGTTTTTGTTTGTATGGCAAAAGGTCTTTGAAAAGGTTAGACGCTGCAGGCTGGGCACAGTGGTTCATGCCTATAATCCCAGTACTTTGGTAGGCTGAGGTGGGTGGATCACTTGAGGTCAGGAGTTCAAGACCAGCCTGGCCAACATGGTGAAACCTCATATCTACTAAAAATACAAAACTTAACCAGGCGTGGTGGCGCATGTCTGTAGTCCCAGCTACTTGGGACGCTGAGGCAGGAGAATAGCTTGAACCTGGGAGGCAGAGGCTGCAGTGAGCTGAGATGGTACCACTGTACTCCAGATTGGGTGATAGAATGAGAATCTTTCTCAAAAAAAAAAAAAAAAAAAGCTAAACCTCTCATTTTCTGATTCCTATGTTCATCTTGTTGATGATTTGTTGGGAAGTAGTTGTACAGAATTACTTTTCCACTCATTTATATTCCTCTTTTAAGAGTGGGGCAAGAGACTCCTGTTTCACAAATTCTTTATATTTCTCTTCTCAGTGTGGGGTAAGGGATTTGTGTTTTATGCATGAATGCTTTTTTCACAAGGACCCAGAATTTTTAATTGTTTGTAGGGACAAATCCCCAACTTTATTGTTAATAGTTTTAAGGTACATTGCAAGGTCCCTTGTTTCATGAGGGTTACAGGCCGAAGAAGGATCGCATGAGTCCAGGAGTTCGAGACCAGACTGGGCAAAATGGTGAAATCCCATCTCTTATTTTTTTAAAAAAAGTAAATAATGTAATAAAATAATTATGGGCTGGGCACAGTGGCTTACAGCTGTAATCCCAGCACTTTGTGAGGCTGAGGTGGGCAGATCACATGAAACCAGAAGTTCAAGACCAGCCTGGCTAACATGGTGAAACCCCATCTCTACTAAAAATACTAAAATTAGGCAGATGTGGTGGTGTGTGCCTATAGTCCTGGATACTCAGGAGGCTGAGGCAGGAGAATTGTTTGAATCTGGGAGGCGGAGGTTGCAGTGAGCTGAGATTGTGCCACTGCACTCCAGCCTGGGCAACAGAGCAAGACTGCCTCAAAAAACAAACAACAACAAAATAATAAATAAAATAATTAGAAACATGTTTGTGTCTGGTTCATTTTGCTCAAAATTATTTGTAAAATTAATCCATGTTTGTATTAGTCTGCACATCAACCATAGCAAAGTATCAGACTTAGGTGGCTTAGACAACAAAAGTTAGTTTTATCATGGTTCTGTAGGCAAGAAGGCCAAGATCAAGATCTATCAGGATGGTTTCTGGTGAGGCTTTTCTTCCTGGCTTGCAGATAGCTGCCTTCTTGCTGCGTCCTCAAATGACCTTTCCTTTGTGTGTGTGCAGAAAGATTTCTGGTCTCTTCCTCCTATAAGGACATTAGTCCTATTGGATTAGGGCCCTATCCTTATGACTTCATTTAACCTTAATTACCTTCTTCAGAGCCTTATCTCCAAATACAGTCACACTAGAGGTTAAGGCTTAAAGATATAAATTTTGGGGGTTGGGTAGTGGTGACATAATTCAGTCCAGAACAATATTATTACATGTCTGTTAGTTTTCATAGCTGTGTAGAAATTCTTTGTGTGCATATACTATATGTATTTATGGTATGTGTATACTATGTTTTATATATTTGTACTGGTATCAGTGGTGATTTGGCCAGTTTCCAGCTTGAGGTTATTATGAATAGTCTTCTATGAACATTATTATGTGTTTTGGGTTAATATTAAAGATTTCTGTTTGGTATATACCTAAGAATTGCTAGGTTCATAAAATATTCTTATTTTCAGCATTACTAGACACAGTCTTCCCATAAGTCAATTTACATTCCTACTAGCAGTTACTGAGAGTTCTTTTTTCTCCCCATCTTTGTAAATATTTGTTATTATCTGACTTAATTTCTTCATTTTAATCAATTCTGGAGGTTGTATGGAATATCTCATTATGATTTTAATTTATATTTCCTCTGTAACTAATAAAGTTAAGTACCATTTCTGCGTTTATTGACCATTTGGATATGCTTTATTAATTTATATTTAAAAATAAATTATGTTTTATGAGACAGGGTCTTGCTGTGTTGCCCAGCCTGTAGTGCAGTGGTACAATCACAGCTCTTTGCAGCCTTGACCTCCCAGGCACAAGCAATCCTACCGCTTCAGCTTCCTGAGTAACTGGGACTACAGGCAAGCACCACCATGCCTGGCTAATCTTTTTTATTTTTTATAAAGATGGGTATTCACTATATTGCCCAGACTGATCTTGAACTCCGGGCTTCATGCAATTCTCTCATCTTGGCTTCCCAAAGTGCTGGGATTACAGGCTTGAGCCACCACACCTGGCCTATTAAATAATTTATATGATTATTGTGAATTGCTTGTTCAAGTCTTTTGCCCAGTATTGCATTGTTTTGTCATTCTGTTATTGATTTGTAGGGGTTTTAAATATATTCTTGCCACATTAATACAGACTTGCAACTGTAATAGATTTGTTGCCTGATGCATACAGCAAGTCAATATGCCAAGATACTGGCTTGCAGCAGAGAAAGAGGTTAATCATAAGGTCACCAAAGGGCTGGGTGCAGTGGCTCATGCATGTAATCCCAGCACTTTATAAGGCCAAGGCAGGCTGATCACTTGAGGCCAGGAGTCCAATTCCAGCCTGGTCAACATGGCGAAACCTCCCTCTCTACTAAAAATACAAAAATTATCCCGGTGCTGTTGTGTGTGCCTATAATCCCAGCTACTTGGGAGACTAAGGCAGGAGAAATTGCTTGAACTCAGGAGGCGGAGGTGGCAGTGAGCTGAAATCACACCACTGCGTGCAACTCTGTCTCAAAAGAAAGTCACCAAAGGAGGAGATGGGAGGAAACCTCAAATCCATCTCCCTGAAAGAGTTTGGAGTTAAAGTTTTTAAGGGTTTTGGAGTGGGCCAAAGTGTAGAGATTGTTGATTGGTCAAAGAGGCAGAGTGAAGTCATGCTGACCCCATTCCTCTGTGGGAGTCTTCAAACTGGTTGGTGTCAGCTGTTTTACTGGAATTCAGGCAATCCTTAAGCAAAAGCCTTATGATTCTAATGTCAGAGATCCTGTCATAGGAACAGTGGAGATGCAAATAAATTATTAAACAGTTTTATGACCCTACTGTCAGAAATCCTATCTATAGGAACAGTGGGGATGTAAATGGTCAGGAGCTAGTGCTACGAACTTTTAGCAACAAGGAAGTGGGCCAAAGGTCAGGCTGATCAATGCTCAATTATAACTATATTTCTGTCCAGAACCCAGCATACAATTCTTGTCAACCCTGTGGGATGATTGCAGCCTCTGTTGTTGCAAATATCTTCTTATACTCAGTGGTTTTGTTACCGGAAGGGGATCCGTCCTGATCCCAAGAGAGGGTTCTTGGATCTTCTCCAAGAAAGAATCTGGGGCAAGTCCATAGAGTAAAGTGAAAGCAAGTTAGAGAAGTAAGGAAATGAAAGAATGGCTACTCCATAGACTGAGCAGCAGCATGGGGTGCTTGACTGAGTATACTTACAATTATTTCTTGATTCTTGTTTAGACAAGTGGTGAATTATTCATGAGTTTTCCAGAAAAGGGGCAGGGATTTCCTGGAACTGAGGGTTTCTCCTCTTTTAGACCATATAGGGTAACATCTGGACATTGCCACGTAAGACGCTGGTGGGAGCGTCTTTTAGCATACTAATGTATTATCGTATAATGAGCAGTGAAGACAACCAGAGGTCACTTTTGCTACTATCTTGGTTTTGGTGGGTTTTGGTTGACTTCTTGACCTGCATTCTGTTTCATCTGCAGGTTCTTTATGACTTGTGTCTTGTGATACCAGTCCTGCTGACCTCCTATCTCATTCTGTGACTATGAATGCCTAACCTCCTAGGAATGCAGCCCAGCAGGCCTCATCCTCATTTTTTCTAGGTGCTATTCAAGATGGAGTTGCTCTGATTCAGCACTTCTGACAGTTTGGCATTTTACTGTCTTTCAACAAGCAGACATTTAAAATCTTAATATAGTCCAATTTATCATTTTCCCCTATATAGGTGGTCCATTTTTTTGGGTCTTGTTTAAGAAACGTTTGCATACTACAAGGTTGTGAAGATATTTTCTTGTTTCTTTCAAAAAGCTCTATTGTTTTTCCATTCACATTTCGATCTACTGTCTGCTGGATTTACTTCTTATGTGTGATGGGAGATAGAGACCAGAATTCTTTTTTTTCATATGGATATTCATATAATACAACACCATATATTTGTTTTGAAGAAAACCGTAAAACCTTAGACAAATTCAATAAAACAGTTATTTATTTATTTACTTGATAGGGTCTTGCTCTGTTGCCCAGGCTAGAGTGCAGTGGTGCAATCTCAGCTTACTGTAGCCTTGACCTCCCCAGACTCAGGTGATCCTCCCATCTCAGCCGCTAGAATAACTGGAACTGCAGGTGGCCTCTACCACAACTAGATAATTTTTGTGTTTTTAGTAGAGATGGGGTTTCACTATGTCACCCAGGCTGCTCTCAAACTTCTGGGTTCAAGCGATCCACATACCTCTGCCTCCCAAAGTGCTGGAATTACAGGTGTGAACCACTGTGCTTAGCTAATTTAACAGATTTTAATTGAGCAAAGAAGGATTCGAGAATCTGGCAGCCTCTAAACAATAAGTTCAGAAAGGTTCCAGTGCTACCTTGAGGTGGAAGATTTATGGACAGAAAACAGAAAGTGACATGTAGAAAACTAAAGTAGGGTACAGAAACAGCTGGATTGGTTATAGCTCAGTGCGTTTGCCCTTTTAGAGCATGGTTTGAACAGTTGGCCACCTTTGATTGGCCAAAGCTTGGTTATTGGCACCAGAGTAGGTTACAGTTTATTTATTTACATACACATCCAGTTAGGTTACAGTTCACTATGTATGGAGAAACCTTTAGGCAGAACTTAAAATATGTAAGGAGGCAGCTTTGGGTGAAACTTAATTGAACATATTAAAAGAGCTTCCTTTCTCCACATGGTATTAAAACTTAACTATTTAGTCTTTGTCCCCAGTTCCTGGTACAGAGCTACCAAAACCCATGGAATTTCCTGTGTGATAGGAATATCTTCTGTTATTCAGAACAAGCCCTTTCTATTACACCTAAGTTTATGCTAATAAGGTGACTTAAGGTGGGGCCTATAGATAGCATCAGGAGGGGGCTGGTCACTAGAAAACCAGTGATAAGAGTGCTGGAACTTTCAACCCCACCCATCAACCTCCAGGAATGAGAGGAGGTGGAGATTAAATTATCTGAGCAATGAGATTTGATAAGCTTCCAGGTTGGCGAATGCATACACTTGCTGGGAGAGTGGTGTGCCCCAACTCTGAAACCGCCGTTGAAAATTATAACTGAGAAGTGAAAGAGATCTGACCTAACCAACTCTATCTTGCTTGTAACCTCCGAGCTATCCTTGTTTATTCCTGGGCATAGGCTGAACTAACTTGGGAAGAACTTAGTTTATAGTCTAAAACAAAGACTATAACAGCCCTTTCCCAAAGCAAACTCCCTTCTTGCCTGGGGGATAGACTGCCTTTGTAGGACTAACAAATTAACCAAAAGATTAGAAATTATAATTTAGGAGTCATGCAGCTGGAGGCTACAAGATTCAGATTCTGGGAATAACCTCACTATTGTAAAGCTAAGATCGTGCTTTAGATATTTTGCAGACCTTGCACTTGATGGATCAGCTGGCACCACCCAGATCGATAAACTGGCTCCTCTAATGTTATGGCTGCCACCCAGGAACTGACTCAGTGAAAGAGGACAGCTTCTACTAGATATAATTTTATCTCTGACCTGACCAATCACCACTTTCAACTCACTGTCCCCCTCCTCCGCCCCCGCACACCAAATTATCCTTAAAAACTCTGATTCCCCCAGTGCTCGAGGAGACTGATTTGAGTAATAATAGGATTTGAGTAGTAACAGCCAGCTCTGCGTGAATTACTTTCTCTATTGCAATTCCCATGTCTTAATAAATCAGCTCTGTCTCTGCATTGGGCAAGGTGAGCCAGTTGGGCGTTACAAATTCAAGGGTAAGAAGCTCCTGAATTCAGGAAGCTTCCAGGCCTTGCCTGTATGCTTCTTCGTCTGTGTGATAATAAACCAGCAAACATAAGTAAAGTGTTTCCCTGAGTTCTGTGAGCAATACTAGCAAATTATCAAACCCGAGGAGGGGGCTCATGAGAACCCTGATTTATAGCCAGTCTGTCTGAAGCATGGATCACTACCTGGAATTTGTTCTTGGCATCTGAATTGGGGGCAGTCTTGTGGGAAAACCCCACACATCTAGTACAAAAGTGTTCCATGTTGTAAGAGTATAGTAAAAGTGTTTTTTTTCTCACCCCATTGTATTGCAGTGTTAATTTTGTTATAAATCAGGTGACTAAATAAATATGAGTCTAACTTTATTTTATTGGTTTGTCTATGTTAGGGTTGATATGTTTTGTTGTTCTATTTCTGCCCTCTGTTTGAAAATTCTATGCTCTTGTATTTTTCTGTTAGTCGTTCAATGATTACAAATGAGTCTATGACCTTTTTTTTTTTTCCTTTTTGAGACAGAGTCTTGCTCTGTCACCCATGCTAGAATGGAGTGGTGCCATCACAGCTCACTGAAGTCTCAGCCTCCCGCACTCAAGCAATTCTCCTGCCTCAGCCTCCTAAGTAACTGGGACTACAGGCATGTGGCAATGCACCCAGTTAATTTTTTTGTGTTTTTTGTAGAGATGTTTTACAATGTTGCCCAGACTGGTCTTGAACTCCTGGGCTCAAGCAACCCACCTGCTTTGGCCTCCCAAAATGTTGGGATTACAGGTGTGAGCCAGAGCATCAGGCTTGAATCTGCGACTTATTAAAGTCTAACATTACTTGGTAGTTCTACCTTCTTCCTAGGTGTAAGAGTTAAAGAAAGAGGAAAGAAACACAAAATGCGGCTCAACAGTAAAGACAAATTTACTTTAGATAAAATGTGAGAGGGGCTTCTGGCCGATTTCTGTCAGGAGGGCTTTCTCTTACAGACTAAGCATATATATTGGTTTTAGGGTGAGGGGGCTTATCACAAGATTGGAATGTTTCTGTGTGAGAAAGAAGTTTTATGGCAGGGTTAGAATATCTCTGTGAGGAGGGGAGTTTATCTTGGGGCAGACATCTTTCTGGCTGGAGGGAGCTTATCTCAAGGCTGGCATATTCCCAGCTGGAGGGGCGTTATCTCAGGGCTAGCAAGTCTCTGGGTGGGGAGGAGTTTGGAATGTTTCTGGTTGGAGATGTTATTTGTGGTTTATGGTTGTGTTGACCTTAGCCATTAGGCTGATGCCTTTTGGATTTAGGTGGTTTTTTATTAAGGTGAACTTTAGAATGAGGGGCTGGTCCACAATGGCGATGCTCCTGCTCTGTCACCAGGAATGCAGGGAATTTAGAACACTAATTTCATTTATTAGCCTCCTCAATTTATATGCAATTTTTAAAAATGTATTTTAGTTCTATGTATACTTCAAACCTCATGAGATATTGTTGTTGTGGGGTTGTTTTAGTGGTCAGTAGTCAGTTAGACCATTTAATTCATCCCTATATTTGCTTATGTTGTTGCTCTTTAGTGTTTCCCGTGTCTCTGCACTTTCATCGGGTATCTTTCCCCATTTGCCTGAAGAATACAGAATTTCCTTTGAATCAAATCTGCTATTAATGAATTCCCTTGAATTTTTTCTCTCTCTTTTTTCTTTTCTATTTTTTCTTTTCTGAGAGAATCTCCCTTTGTCACCAGGTTGGAGTGCAGTGGCGAAGTCTTGGCTCACTGCAACTTTTGCCTCCTGGATTCAAGTGATTCTCCTGCCTCAGCCTCCCAAGTAGCTGGGATTATAGGTGTGTACCACCCGGCCCAGCTATCACCATGTTGGCCAGGATGGTCTCAATCTTCTGACCTCGTGATCTGCCAGCCTTGGCCTCCCAAAGTGCTGGAACTACAGGAGCCACTGCGCCCAGCCTCATCTCCTCCCGCTCCCCCACCCCCCACCCACCCTTTCTTTCTTTCTCTCTCTCTCTCTCTTTAATTCACGACCGGGCTCTTGCTATGTTGCTTGAATTCCTGGGGTCAAGCTATCCTCCTGCCTCCGCCTCCCAAAGTGTTGGGATTTGAGGTGTGAGCCGCCTTGCCTGGCTAATTCTCTTCTT